>NQII01000397.1:1340327-1417485 GCA_002778355.1 Clitarchus hookeri | reverse complement strand
AGTTCATTATCACCACGCCGAGGGAAGAGTTGCATCAAGGAATCGCGAGAAGACGTGAGCACGAGTCCGAACCGCAGTCCAGGGAGATGGCAGCACCTGCGGGCCTTCTTCCAAGGCCTACCACTTCGCCGGAGCTCATCCCCCAGATGACAGCCTACCAACACTCACCGCTGAGTTAAGTATAAAAATCGGCGCCCAGAGAAGCCCCACTCACCACGAAGTCACCCAGTGAATACGAGTAGTCAAATTAGGTACCACACGTCGGAAGTGCTGATGTGTGTAGTTCTTGTGTAAACTCCAGACAATATATTCGCCCTTAAAAATGAAACAGCAACCGACTAAATTATTGCAAACCCCTTAACCTTCAGGCATCATATAGTCTGTGTCTGGGGGCATTAACAACGACACTATAAGCCACTCTGTCTTTCACAGTGGCGGTATACCATCAATATATATATATATGTGTGTGTGTGTGTGTGTGTGTGTGTGATATTTGTTTTATAGTTGTATTCTTCGTAATTGCTAGTATGTTTGTTAGCTGCTAGATCGCGGTCGTATCGCGAGGTTTTGGAGCACATTGGGCCGGGTTGTGGGGAAGTTGTCTGGTCTTGCTCCATTGGTTGAAGAGAGAAAAGCTGTTGGTTCTGGGCGGCAGCATGGCCGCTCGTTCGTTTTCACTTTCGCGAAATGACTTGAGTTTGCATAAGCCTGGTGGGCACTTAAATGTTATGAGTGCTTAGAAATAGTACGTTCTGGCACTGGGGCTGTGGACATGGGGACGAACCGACTGCTATTCTGGATGACATCACGAGACAAACTCCTGCTCTGTCATTCCTCGCTAGCAGCGGTCATCTTGGGTTCGCCCTTTTCCCTCCTGCTCCATCAATCAACCTCAGTGCATCATGCCTTAAATTCTGTTTGGGAGGTTTTCTCATATTCCTTCCAGTCTCATGTTCTATCCCTCGGTTTTTTTCCGCATATGCTTCCTGTTCTCCCTCTCGCCTCACATCTCCCAGGATTTTCTCTAGCATCCTGGCAGGGACGAGTCTCATGCTCTGTCATTCAACCTTGGTTTTCTCTTATTCCTTTCTGTTTCCTTTCACCTGGCGGGAACGACTCTCATGCTCTGTCATTCCACCTGCGCAACACGGAGCTAGGCCTGCCTAAGCACGATAGCCTAGACTAGCATCGTACCGAGCGCACACATCAAATACGCCCTAAGCCCACTTATAAGCATAGTTGGAAGTAATTTCCTAACCGTTTAAGATNATAAGCATAGTTGGAAGTAATTTCCTAACCGTTTAAGATACAGCCACCAAGTTCAAAACATAGATATCACCCCCGACAACCAAAAGGGCCGCAGGGTCAAGTATGACCTAAGCCTACTTATAAGAATAGCTGGATGTAGTTTCCAAATTGTTTAAGATAGTCTCCAAATTCATAACATGGGCATCTCGACCGACAACGAAAAGGGCCGCAGGGTCAAGTATGCCCTAAACCTACTTATAAGCATTTTTTAATGTATTTTCCGAACTATTAAAAATATAGTCATCACATAACATAAACAGCACCCCAGACAACGAAAAGAACCACAGGATCAAGTTTGCCCTAAGTTCACTTATAATCATAGTTGGCTATAATTTCCGAACCATTTAAGATATAGTCACTAAATTCATTACATAGGCATCACCCCTGGTCAACGAAAATGGCAACATGGTCAAGTATGCCCTAAGTATACTTATAAGCATAGTTTACTGTAATTTCCGAAATGTTTAAGAAATAGTCACCAATGTCATAACACGGGCATCACCCCCGACAATAGAAAGGGCCACATGTTCAATTATTCCCTAAGTCTATTTATAAGCATAGTTGACTGTAATTTCCGAACCATTTAAGATACAGACATCAAATTCATAACATGCACATCATCCCCGACGACGAAAAGAATCGCAGGATCAAGTATGCCTAAAGCCCTATTATAAGAATAGATGAAAATAATCGCAGGGTCAAGTATGCCTTAAGTCCTATTATAATTATACTTGGATGTTATTTCCGAACCATTAAAAATACAGACACCAAATTCAACACATAGGTATCATCCTCCACGACGAAAAGGACCACTGGGTCAAGTAGGTTTTAAACCTGCTTATAAGAATAGTTGGTTGTAATTTTCGAACCATTTAAGATATTCACCAAATTCATAACTTAGTCATCGTCCCCGAAGGTGAACAGGGCTTCAGGGTCAAGCATGATATGAGCCTACTTATAAGCATGGTTGGCCACCATTTCACAAAGTCATCGAAATTAATATCATAAAATCTCATGAAGAACAGGGTGATAGGTTCAAGGAAACTTTAAAGCATCTTACAAGCATAGTCGACTGACATTTCCCGTCCACCGAAGCTATAGCGATCAAATCCATAACATAGACATTGCCGTAGACAACGAACAGGATGGTAGTGCAAGTACGCCCTAAGCCCTCGTATAAGCATAGTTGGCTACCATTTCCCATCCACTTGGACTATAGTCATCAAATTCATAACATAGACATCACTTCCGACAGCAAAAAGGACCGCAGGGTTACACCTTAGGCATTCGTATAAGCATAGTNATTCATAACATAGACATCACTTCCGACAGCAAAAAGGACCGCAGGGTTACACCTTAGGCATTCGTATAAGCATAGTCTGCTGCCATTTACCATCTACATAAGCTATAGTCACCAAACTCCTATAATAGGCATCACATCTGATGACAAACAGGGTGGTAGGGACAAGTGCACCTTCAGCCCTCTTATCAGCATAGGGATCNAATAGGCATCACATCTGATGACAAACAGGGTGGTAGGGACAAGTGCACCTTCAGCCCTCTTATCAGCATAGGGATCCAACATTTCCCACCCACCGAAGCTACGACCACCAAATTGATATCACATTCATCACTTCCAACTGCAATCAAGGAGATAAGGGCAAGTATACTTTAAGCCCTATTACAAGCATAGTTGCTCAGCATTTCCAAACCTTTGATGTTTGAGAATATGTAACATCCGTCCACATATGTAAAGAAAGTAGGGGTCAGCAGTGATGCGTCAGCAGTGAGGTGTTAGCACTGCAAAATCAACTATGATGTGTACGACTAACACCATCAGTCCAACACAAGGACCGGTGACCCGAGTCATCGTTAGTCTGGGTAACACTTTACAACCAGTCATATATTGAAAAATAAAGCAGTACACATTTGCACATATAACAAGACATACATAGTCGCAGGTTACTCTAAAACATGTATGAATTTAAATAAATAAACATCAGTCTACGGTAAGGGTCGGGGAAACCAAGTGTAAAAGATATTAAACCTCCCTGTTTATGAAAAATCAGTCATGTAACAAACAATAAAGGACTGGCATATATGAAAGTACATCACAAGCATAATTTTGTAAGGAGTCACAACATATAAAAAATACCCGATGGACACACAGTCCATAATAGTGATATCAATGCTGCTATCAGGCCAAGAAGTTTAGTAAAAGTTAGACTATGCTGATATCAGAAAGAACGAATGATCACAAGGGCGAACCGCAAAATAGACTACAATGNTTAGTAAAAGTTAGACTATGCTGATATCAGAAAGAACGAATGATCACAAGGGCGAACCGCAAAATAGACTACAATGTGTCAAGTGCGATACACATAATGCGAATTGTAAAGACTGTGTTCGTTTGTTTGCCACAAAACAACATAAATTTTAAACCATTAGTCTTGCAAGAGAGATGTCACTGCTATGCGCTGATGCAAACATATATAAAAAACAATTATAAAAGAGCAAATAGTTATAAGCACATTTAACAAAATATGTATATNTTAGTAAAAGTTAGACTATGCTGATATCAGAAAGAACGAATGATCACAAGGGCGAACCGCAAAATAGACTACAATGCGTCAAGTGCGATACACATAATGCGAATTGTAAAGACTGTGTTTGTTTGTTTGCCACAAAACAACATAAATTTTAAACCATTAGTCTTTCAAGAGAGATGTCACTGCTATGTGCTGATGCAAACATATATAAAAAACAATTATAAAAGAGCAAATAGTTATAAGCACATTTAACAAAATATGTATATTNGCTGATGCAAACATATATAAAAAACAATTATAAAAGAGCAAATAGTTATAAGCACATTTAACAAAATATGTATATTGCGCGAGCATAGACCGCTGTACATCAGTCATGTTAGTCTAAAAAACTTTTGCGAACCCGAGAAGCAGAGATGCGATAAGATCAACACTACTGATTTGCTGATGCAAACAGATATGAAAATAAAATGTAAAGTAAAATAGTTATAAGAACTTGCCAACCATTGCAATCACACATTACACAAGCGTCGGATGCTGTATGCTGAATGTTAAACGATGCTAGACAGGAGCGGACCGTCCTGGTCAGTACAACAGATTAGCAAACGTCTTCCTTACGAACCGAGTGAAACGAAACAGTCAAATTCAGAGTACAACCAACACTCACAACACTAGCAGCAGAATTCATCCAACCCGACTGTTTTTGTGTGATCAACTAACGTCGTGGGAATCTGTAAGGCAGCCCAGGTGGTCGATGGGCAATGCGAGCACCGTGCAGGTCTCGGCAAGTCGAAGGATGGTTACATAACAATATCCGAGAGAGAGATGCGTCAGGCTCCAGGGTGGGAGACCAGTCGAATCACACATGCATGTCCCTTTACGAGAGGAATTAAGTTATGCAGTACAAGGTAACAATTTATTTCGTTTTAATACATCCAAGCTGTATATATTGGCATGTCTTTAAAATATAGCTTCGAATAAACTGGTATCGGTAGAGGATATCGCTTATTTCCACCCTACTCATTTTTAGTTTTATAAAAGCAGTTCATACCACCACCACATCGCTCAGAACTTATTTCTCTCGTCAAGAGGACATAGTGAAAATGATGAATTTCTGTTGAGCTTTGGACATAATTGATGCTGTGGTCCTTTTCGTTGTTGGGGTGATGCCTATGTTATGCATTTGGAGACTCTATCTTAAATGGTTCAGAAATTACAGCCAACTATGCTTATAAGTAGNTTGATGCTGTGGTCCTTTTCGTTGTTGGGGTGATGCCTATGTTATGCATTTGGAGACTCTATCTTAAATGGTTCAGAGATTACAGCCAACTATNTGGTTCAGAAATTACAGCCAACTATGCTTATAAGTAGGCTTAGGGCATATTTGACCTTGCGTCCCTTTTTGTTTTCGGGGGTGATACCTATGTTTTGAGTTTCGTGGCTGTATTTTGAACGGTTAGAAAATTACATACAACTATGCTTATAAGTGGGTTAAGGACATACTTGACATGTGCGCATGGTGTGACTCTAGGCTAGCATGCTTGGGAAGGCCGTGCTCGGTGTCGCGCAGGTGGAATGACAGAGCATGAGACTCGTCCCTGTCAAGGCGCTAGAGAAAACCCTGGGTGGTGGGAGGCGAAAGGGAGAACAGGAGACATATGCGAAAGAAAACCCGAGGGATAGAACGAAGGAGATGAGAGAGACTAGAAGGGATATTAGAAAACCTCCCAAACGCAATGCAAGAGTATGATGTGCTGAAGTGGAGTAATGGAGCAGGAGGGAATAAAGGGAAATCCTAGATAACAGCTGCTGGCGAGGAAAACAGAGCAGGAGGTTGCCTCGTGACGTCATCCAAGATGGCGGTCGGCTCGTAACCTCGTCCCAACCCCTCAGTACATTTCAATAACGTACTATTTCTAACTACGGTTATGTACGCCGTGCCCTACACCCAGCAACACCGGTTGTTCTGCTAGATCCGCTATACTCATCCTGCGGCCGCCGAGCTTTTGTGATTGGCCCACCTGGAGTTATCAAATTGCCAAGCATTTTAAATTGCGCGCTCATCAGAGAAACTATGGGCGCTATAAGTACATAAATCCCTACCGCGGTGCGCGCAGTGTTGGGATATAGCAATCTCTCTTATTATCTCGCACAACTCAGAGTTGCGGGTTGCGCGAGCGAGACAGCCAGCGGCGGGAATTCCCCTTTTGCTTTCACACTTCTGTACCTACGTCTTGCCTTATTTGTCGTCACTTGTTTTAAATTTGTTTACATGACACACACAAATTATCAAAGTTCGCCTGGTAATTGCAGTTAATTGGTTTTGTTAAGTGTAAAATAGTTATTTTTCTATCAAAATAATGTCAGGAGTGTCTTCTAAGTATAAAAGAAAAATATGTGATGAAAACAGATTGTTTCAAGACGAGTGGGAAACGGAATATTTTGTTGTTCCTAACTAAAACAATGGAGCTACTTGTTTGATATGCCGAGAAAGTGTTATGTTAAAGAAATACAATATTTCTCGTCATTTTAACACAAAACACAAATCGTTCAACGAAACGTTTCCTTCTGGATCGTCTTTAAGAAGTGAGAAATTGAGTTTTTTTAAGAAGTCATTGCAACAACAGCAAAATGTTATGTCCGTGGCATTATCACAAGACTCCGCGGTAACCATGGCATCATATCAAATTTGTTACATTCTTGGTAAGCATATGAAACCATTCACCGATGCAGAAATTGTAAAAGAATGCTTTATTAGTGGGGCCAATGCACTTTTTGATAAATTCAGCAACAAAATACAAATATTGTCTAATATAAAAAAACTACAGCTCTCCGATTCAACCTGTATAAGGCGTATTGAAGACATTTCAAAATTCATCTACGATAACTTATTAGAAAACCTTACAAACTGCAAGTTTTTTAGCTTGGCTTTCGATTCCAGTACCGACGTTTCAGCAACATCGCAATGCTCGGTGTTTGTTAGATATTGTACAGAACATAATTTAATCTTTGAAGGTTTTTTGAAATTTCTTCCAATGAAAGGTCAAACCCGAGGCACAGATTACCTTGATACTATTTGCAATTTTTTAGAGCAGAATAAAATTGATATACAAAAAATCGTGTGTGTTTGCACCGATGGCTGTCCTTCAATGACTGGATCCGAAAATGGATTTCTTACGTTGTTTAAGAAAAAATATAATTTAACAAATTTAATTACATTTCATTGCATTATCCATCAAGAAAACTTGGCGGCACGTGTTGTAAATCCAGAAATTGAAGCTGTGATGAAGACGGTTATCAATATTGTCAATTACATACGAGCAAGAGAATTGAACCACAGAAAATTTAAAAGTCTTTTGGAAGAACTGGGAAGCGAGTATAATGATGTCCTTTTACATACCTCAGTGCGATGGCTTAGTAGAGGAAAAGTTTTAGAAAGGTTTTTTTCTTTACGCCATGAAATAATACTGTTTTTAGAGCAAAATAATAAAGTGTACCCTGAGTTACTAAATGATGGATGGTGGTGTCTTTTAGCCTTTCTATGTGATATTACAGAAAAACTAAATAGCCTCAATCGGAGTTTACAAGGTGAAAATAACATAGTCTCACAGATGGCGAATAAAGTATTTGCTTTTGAGGAAAAGCTAAAACTTTATCATGAAGAACTACAGAACAAACAGCTGCACAATTTTCCAACTATAATTAAGATAACAGAGGACCGTATCGACATTTTTGAGGAAAACTGCTCTACAATTTCAAATTATATAACTGCACTATTAGATGAATTTCATAAAAGGTTTCAAGATCTAAGAAAAATTAAAAAATGTTTGATGCTTGTAGAAAATCCATGGCATTTAGAAACAACCACTATCTCAGAGCTGGCTTCAATTTTGAATTGTAATTACCCAGAGTTGTTAGATGAATTCATCGATTTTAAAAACGACACCCACCTAGAAATTTTGTTTAAAGAAAAAAGGGAAAAAAAGGAGTATGTGGAATTTTGGAGCATTATTCCCCAAAAATATAAAAGCGTCCAAAGGAGTGCTCAAATCCTATTAACATTCTTTGGGTCGACATACGTGTGCGAATCGTCTTTTTCAAAAATGAAGTACACAAAGAATGTGTACAGAAACAAACTTACAGACTCTCATCTGGATGATGTGATAAGGTTAGCAAGCAGCAACAAGCCAGATCTTGATAAAGTTTTGAAAAAGTGTTCACAGTATCAAAAATCGCATTAAAACGTTTAAATAAACTATCTTTGTTAAAGCCTAAAATATTTATGTTTATAAAAAGTAAATAATGGTTAAATGTTAAAATTAAGTTTTTTATTTACTTACACCTAAACAATTTTTACTTGCGGCCAGCGACACTATGACTGAACGGTATTTGTGGCCCCTATAAAAAAAAGGTTGAGTATGGCTCTGCTAGATGGGCGTTTACGATAGAACCTGGCAAAAATCTACATGAGAGACACGTCAAATTCATATTGCTACGAGAGCGTAGTAACAANTCTGCTAGATGGACGTTTACGATAGAACCTGGCAAAAATCTACATGAGAGACACGTCAAATTCATATTGCTACGAGAGCGTAGTAACAACGTTCTGCAATGTGTTTGCTGAGCTGGTTATAACTTCGATCGGGTTGCAGCTGACATCATTCCAGGCTAACTTGGTAGCTGGTTTACACTTCAGTAAACTTAGCAATGGGACACCGCCGGTAACCGCGTTCGAATTCGCCCGAGTGCACCGATGTAGGAGCTGCGATCGTGGCGGGGGAGCTGTTCATCGACGCCGGACTAAGGCATCAACTTTATGTCACAACATAACGGGCACGTTTTGTGGATTTGAACTGATAATTGCCGCCGTGATAATTGTGAAAAGACGAGGTAATAACTTAACGTTTGCCCGAAAAGCCTGCCTGACACCCTCAACTTATCTGGCCAATGTGTATACTTTAAGTATGCGTATTTGTAATGAAGTATACGTTTAGCTTTAATTATTAATTTTATATACGACTTTAGATTCAGTCAATATTTTTTTTTTTATTGGCCAGCAAAGTAAACATGTCTTTTTAAAATTACTTAGCACTTGTTTTCAAAGTAGTTGCTGCCTTAATGTTTAAAGGGGAATAACCAAAGCTTAATTCTTTAAAGCGCAACACTCCTGTCTGTGAGCATTGAGTGTTAGGGGGGTGGGGGTATTATGGTTATCAATGCTTTACACGAGTGAGGTGGAATTTAACTCCCCCGGTCGCCAAAGACGAGTGGTTTCATAACCGCGAATAGACCATAGTATCCCAAGTCTGTATGGCCCGCTGTGGCTGAGCGGTCAGACTGCTCGCCTGCCACCAATGCGAACCGGGTTCAAGCCCCGGCCGGGTCACTCCCCGGATTATTGCAAGTGGGAAACGGCAGGTTTTCTCTGGGATCTTCCGTTTCCGGCGCTGGTCTATTCTCACCTCATTTCACCCTCATTGGCTCAACTCAACCCAAGTCTGTAAATGCGATTAAGAAAAGTTTGTAAATAATCTGCTGCCCTATTTCCAGGCGGGTAGGGTCTATGTCTCCCGTGTTACGCAAGCCTGCGTAACGAGTAGCTAAGGGTAACGACGTCAAACAGACAGACATTTCATTTACTTCTGCAGTTGCCGTGAAGGACTGTTGTAATCGACAAACTTGTAAGGAAACAAGCGCCGAGTCCCATGCTGCCACTAGCTGGAGATTCTATCGCACAGAGGTTTGCTCACTTTAGTCTACAGGAATGCGATTGTCGTTCACCTTTCGGCTTACTTGGGAGCGGATTTACGTCGTGTGAAGAACGAGCGAGGCATAAGTTGCCACGGCAATAAGTGTAGTTGTCACCTGCCTGTCAGAGTCATCTCAGAAGGAACGAGTGTTGACATTAGAAACTATTTCTTTGATAAAAAGCCGTATGTTTGTTTTGTCAGAATTCAAGCACAGCTACTGCAAAATTGCCGCCGAGAGTTTTCCTGGCAGCTCTTTTACTGCATTACTTAACATTTTATTTAAAGTGCTTTTCTTACGCTGAAGTGTTCGTAACTTGAAGAATCTACGTACTATAAAAAAATTGGTACTAACGAATCGCAAAAAACTTGCACAAATTTGTAAATATTGCTACCGGCATATTAACGCCTGTGTGACCGTAATACCGTCACGTGGCGAGCGGCGAGACAGTCTTCCCACACTCACAATTATAAAAATAATAATGGCCTCGCGTTCGGCACAGCACAGCACAGCATCATAAACGTTGTCATTAAGTGGAAGTGTGCGACCGCAGCTCCGGGCAACTTAACAGCGTGTTTTTGTGCCTACATGACCGCTGGTCCACCTAACGCAGGATAATTAGGAACATAATCCCGGCTGTAATTGGCGAAACGGAACGCGGCTTCGTGTTGGGTCGTAAATGTTGCCATTGTGCAGTGAGGCGGCGTGCTTGCTTGCGTTTGTGCAGCTCCGAGCAGCAATCGCTTTTTTACCTACCTCCCTCTTGTAGGCCAGATGGGGACCACACATTGACACTGTTTTTTTGTTCGCTCGGCCGCTCTACCTCCAGCACCGCAGTTAGGTGGGCGTGCACGCACCTCCCCCTCCCCCCTCCTGGCACAAGTAGCATTTACATCGTTGCCGTCTCGCACACAAGCGGAGCGAACAGGTCTACCAACTGGCCCGCGTACCATCGCAGATAACAGTGAAAGGCCATGACATTGCGTGTCTCGGCGTAATGACAAGGCGCGGCGCTGCTTTCATCTTGATGGCTTCATGATTGTGCGGCGTCTGCAGCCGCAGGTTCATCGCCTCTTTAAGGTGCGTTCACATTTGTTACTGCTCCTCGCTCGGTTACCGGTATACCTGTTACCGAGGCCTGTTATCGTATACCGTTACTCGTTACCCGGTTCGACTACTCCCGTGAGATGTCGGTACATTGATCCGCTACAAAGGGGGTACTACGTTATCACGTGGACAAGTGTGGACGTGTTAACTTAGACCTGCTACCGTTAGGCGTAACCGCCAACATTCTTCAGTATTTGTACCAGCCAGCAGAATACACGAGGATGCTCTCAGTTCGTGGTTGTCAGCTTGCTTGTTTGTGTTTTGGGTCTGTTTGTATAATTATGGAATGGAACAACAAAGCTGCAATAGCATTAGTATACGCGCATAAAATAAGGCAATTACTCTGGGATCCCAGGCACACGTTACCTTTTAGTAAATTCAAAAAGTTCGATGCATGGGAAGAAGTTAGCCAAGAATTGGGAAGACATGTCGAGGAATGCAAAAGGAAGATGGAGCGATTATTATCGTTTTAAAGAGAAACGATGAAAATCAGGAAAAATATTGGCCCCGGTAAAGGTGAGTAATTACAAAACTAAACGAACTGGTTTATTAAATATGTTTACTTTTATCATTATATTGATATCCACTACAAGACCTTTTCCGTAATGTCTATGCATAAAGTGTGTCCATTGCAAGTAAAAGGAAATGTGGCTTCACGGTCATAATTCTTACAATTGAGTCGTTATACACATTTGTGCAAGTTGTAAAAATAATAATCACTTCAAGCATAATTCACACAATAAAAGTAATGTATATAGCTTCGCTAAAATAATATAAAATATATATTTCCTGTAATANTCAAGCATAATTCACACAATAAAAGTAATGTATATAGCTTCGCTAAAATAATATAAAATATATATTTCCTGTAATATATCCTCTTGAGGAATACCGTTACAAAATGCACCACAGCCCAAAATCAGTAACAAAAATAAGCTGTCATTACTAATGCCCGGATTCGTACGTAATTACATGTTTTGTCCTGCGAAATGTACCTTTACAGTTGATATACAGTGTTTCAATGTTTCCAGTATACAATATCGTACAGTATTGAGATAAATAAATAACCTAAAATTAACAATATATTTTATTTGAGCATGTTTCATATATATTTAATATAAAATATTTTTCATATTACAGTTAACTAAATACTGTACAGATTGTTCTTGCATCAATATGCTCATTTCTG
This sequence comes from Clitarchus hookeri, assembly GCA_002778355.1. Taxonomy (NCBI): domain Eukaryota; kingdom Metazoa; phylum Arthropoda; class Insecta; order Phasmatodea; family Phasmatidae; genus Clitarchus; species Clitarchus hookeri. The sequence continues at coordinate 1,405,587 of NQII01000397.1, read as the reverse complement.
TACTTTAATATGNTCATATTACAGTTAACTAAATACTGTACAGATTGTTCTTGCATCAATATGCTCATTTCTGTACTTTAATATGACATACAAATCTGGGCCTTAGTTATTACGTTATACATTTTAGTATTTTGTTTTGTGTCTAGAACTTTTAACTAACAAACACCTGTCTTTGTTTCCAATACAGGGCTGGATGAGATATATCAAAGCACTTGGTTTGCCTACGAGAGTTTGAAATTCGTATTTGACAAGAACAAACCACGAGAAACACTGGAAACATTAAGTAAATTAAAAAATAAAGAAAACAACAACGATAAAGTTAATCCTTNAACAAACCACGAGAAACACTGGAAACATTAAGTAAATTAAAAAATAAAGAAAACAACAACGATAAAGTTAATCCTTTCATGCACATTGATCTTGCCACTCCACTCTTCCCTCGTGCATGAAATACTCTGCCAATTCTTCTCTAATTTTCACTNTGATCTTGCCACTCCACTCTTCCCTCGTGCATGAAATACTCTGCCAATTCTTCTCTAATTTTCACTGCCTTAAAAGGAAATCTACGCGCAGTTTCAGAAGATGCAGTATAGATTCCATATTTCCGCCACTTACGGCTNGCACTGCCTTAAAAGGAAATCTACGCGCAGTTTCAGAAGATGCAGTATAGATTCCATATTTCCGCCACTTACGGCTCTCCAGTTTCCATCAACAACTCTGTCATCAATGTTATAATCTAATGTGTTCCTTTGTGGAGTGTACTTGTTAATTGAATACCTTCTTTTTCATTAAAAGTTGTGCAGGTAAGCAACATTCATGACAATGAGCTGTGCTTTGTTCGGTTCCAATAGCAATGGTTTACCGAGCACTCTGCGAGCTCTGCTCAGTCGATAATTGAATATTCGTTGTTTCGTATCCATTTGGTGAAATCTTGGAAACACTTTCATCAATNAGCTCTGCTCAGTCGATAATTGAATATTCGTTGTTTCGTATCCATTTGGTGAAATCTTGGAAACACTTTCATCAATGTCTCACTTAAAGCAAAAGCTTCTTTGCCAATAAAAAAAGTAGGGAATTTCTTGGATCCTGCGGCTTAAGGACTGACTATATGGAGTACATGGCGATTTAGATTGAATGCGTGTCACGGTTTGAATACGCTCCACTGTCCNCTTAAGGACTGACTATATGGAGTACATGGCGATTTAGATTGAATGCGTGTCACGGTTTGAATACGCTCCACTGTCCGAGATTCTGCCTTGGCTACCCACACTTAAATACACAAACTTATAAACAACATTGACCACCGTTGACAATACTATACTGAGAGTAGATTTGTAATTAAAAAATTCACTTCAACTGGTAACAGGAGCTTGTGAAACGACGTGCTTGTCATCGATGGCACCCAAACAGTGAGAAAAATGCCATAACACTTCATATCTATTTGCTATGGTGAATCATTCTTCTTGACTTGTAGGCATCTTAAAATGAGAAGTAAATACAGTTGCTAAGGAAACGTTTTCTAAGAAATATGTAAGTCTGTAAGTTCCTAATTAAAAATTTAACATTTCATATGTTTAACATTGAGTCCACTTTTATTTTATACTAACGTCTCCAAGACTACGAGCGGTAATAAATAAACTAAGTTTCAAACTAACAGACACAAATTATACAAACGATTGTTTTAGCAACTTTATAATGAATAGTGAGCCCCCTCCCCTTCCCCTCTTTTTTCCACCCCTCCTAAATACAACTTAAAAAATATGTTCTTTTTATAAACATACTCCATATACATATATATATGTATGTGTATGTGTGTGTGCGCGCTCGTGTGCGTAGATTTTTATTTTAAAAAATATTATAAGGTTCATCCTATATGATAAAATACTCCATACTATTATAAATTAAAAACTAGCAGATCAAAAATGAAGATAAAACAGCTGAACATGCAGACGTGGACGCGTCTCAACCACAGTCCTCACTAGCAGAAGGCCTGCCTCAAGGGCAAGTCTCGCCTGGAGGATCTAAACTACAGACCTCGGTAGCAGTAGGCCTGCCTCAAGAACAAGCCTCGCCTGGAGTATCTAAACTACAGTCCCAGCTAGCAGTAGGCGTGCCTCAAGAGCAAGCCTCGCCTAGAGTGTCTGAACTACAGTCCTCGCTAGCAGTAGACCTGCCTCAAGAGCAAGTCTCGCCTGGAGGATCTAAACTACAGTCCTCGGTATCAGTAGGCCTGCCTCAACAGCAAACCTCGCCTAGTGTGTCTGAACTACATTCCTCACTAGCAGTAGGCCTGCCTCAAGAGCAAGTCTCGCCTGTAGTATCTGAACAACAGTTCTCGCTAGCAGTAGGCCTGCCTCAAGAGCAAGCCTCGCCTGGAGNCAAGTCTCGCCTGTAGTATCTGAACAACAGTTCTCGCTAGCAGTAGGCCTGCCTCAAGAGCAAGCCTCGCCTGGAGGATGTAAACTACAGTCCTCGCTAACATTAGTCCTGCCTCAAGAGCAAGCCTCGCCTGGAGTATCTGAACAACAGTCCTTGCTAGGTAGTAGAGGTTATTAAGATAACAAACTTTTCAGTTCTTCCTATTTCTATCCCATTCAACAAATCTCTCAGTTTCCACAATGCCAAACAACATTTAATCCAGATCTGTGCGCATCGCACAACCCTACAGCATCTCAATCTGCCGGACCAAAGTCAACTTCCACGGCACTACCATCACCTGCTCAGTCTACTTCATCACTCGCTCAAGTGAGTTCTATAGAGAATGATTTATTTTGAGAATTTATTAAAGGTACATCAAACTAACAAGTTATTACATTGTGTGTAATTTTACATTTCTTATTTAAATTTGTGGAAAAAAAACGTTTTAACATGTGGTGCATTGAACATTTTTCAAGTGAATATAACCTCTTCACTAAAACTGTATTGTTCGTTCAACATTCGCCGTGATTTTGAACCTAATAAATCATGTTTTAACTAAAATTGGCGCCACATCGTTGGTATTGCACTCAAACCATCAATTATAATTAATAAGATAACAAATACCTAAATTTTGTGTTCTTTCAATCCATCAATGATAGCTTCGCACACTTCTGGTATTAACTTGATAACATAATGTTTTGATATTTTAAATAAATACTGAGGACAAGAGGATGAATCGCCAGTTGCTAGGAAATGAATAGTTATTGCCAGGCATTCTTGAACTGTTATAGTTTTCCTGAATTTTTTACCCTTTTTTCCGATTACGTTTATTAAAAATTCGAATTCAAATGGCGACATTGGAGTGAAGTTCTTGTATTGTGCGGAAACCGACTAAAAGTTTATGCTTGAGAACGACGTCACCCCACTATGAGCATTTCCATTCGAATATAACTGTGTCTGCCACCACCGCCGTAATTTATTTTCTTTCTTTTCTTATTTTCCCACGAATAAGGGTATATAAATGTACGCTGCTGCAGCCACTTTTAAATCCATGATTCCACATTCACAGTCTAGCGATAACTGGAACGCTTTTCAGTAACGGCTGAGAGTACTGGGGCGAGTAACAGGTGCGCGACGGACGCAGATCATCATACGGGTCCCGCACCGAACCTCGTTACCATAAAATTCAGTAACGGGTGCCTGTTACGAGGTTCAGTAACAAATGTGGATGTACCTTAACTAGGTCGCAGGCTACACTCCTACCGTCTCCTTCCTTTTCTCACTCTCTCCCGCACCCATTTGCGTCTTCAGATTTATTTTCATGGTAAACTACTACTGCCTTCATTCGCTAAGTTGCACCGGGTGCAGAAGAAAAACACCTACTCCTCTACAACACTAATAGGTATTTGGTATTGTAAAACACTTCACAGCCATTCTTTTTCAACTAACGCCCGACACGGAAAAATATAATTAATTGTTTTTAAATTAAAATACAGCAGCCATATAGTAAAAGTTCTGCATTTACTAGGCGAATATTATTTTTTATATTTGATTGTTTTCTTCCATGTTTTAGTTGCCAACATTACAGTAATCCAGATAATTACTTGCATGCGTTAACCAGAACATTGTTGAACAGCAGATTTTTAACAATAATCGCCATATTGTACTTTTTAGTGTGTTCAGAGTTAAGGATATGTTTTCTTCATTTCTTCAGGCAAGTTAACTTTTGATTGGAAAAGCAATTATGCTTTTTTTTTTACCCTAGCTTAAATGCAGGTTTACATGCCACATCCAATACAAAAAACTACAAAAAGTTGCTCTAGTAGTAATGCAAATGTTCCCATTTAGATGTAAATTTGTGAAAGTGGGTATATTACCTTGGTCTTTGCAACCAATCACATTTTTTAAAAGAAATTGATCTTATGCAGAAATTGAGCAATGTAATTTGTATCACATCCGGTACATGTCGGATGTAACATATATTCCGTTTAAAATAACAAGTCAATCCGGTTTGAACTCGGAATGTACTGAAGAATTCCGATTAAAACATTGCCTTAAACACACCCGTACTGGACTGAAGTAGGAGTGGAGTAAGATAATTCAGCCCAAACACCAGGTGGACTGGTTGAGCTCTTCTGTAGCCGACATCGTGGGTGCGACGCCGTTGTATGTCTGGAATGTTCGCGAGCTTTCTTGTCTTCCGAGTATTGGATTTTTCGATTTTTGATCATTTTGCTGTCGTGTTTGTTCACCATTTACTTTTTTTTTAAATTGGTATTTCTGGATGTACTGGCTTCATTCCCAATTGAATAAATTAGCCTGAAAGTCCCAATGCCAGGCGCTTTATGCGCAGCATTAAAGTATTTTTAAAAAATGCACTCGAGTGTACAAATCGGATTTAAAATTTTACCTTAAACACCCATAAAACTTAAATCGAAACATATCAGAAGCAGTCGCCATATTGAATTGTTACTAAGTCAGTAAGTGTGAGCGAATAAAGACTATCATTTTATGTCATCATTATTCATTTTTAAATCGGTATTCATTTTAAATCATTTTCGTTTTTAAATCGGTAAATATTAATGCAGGGTCCTCTTTGTGTTACTTAAGTTTTAATATTTTCTTTATTCATTTTTTTAGGTAGCTGCAAATTCTAGTGAATACGATTCTCACTATGTTGATGTTTCCTATAATCCTCAGTAAAATTATTATATTTTTGTTTAAATGTTTCTTAATATGTAAATATTGATATTCGTTTCAATATTGTTTAGTTGTTATTCAATTTGAATAAAAATGTTTGTTTACATTAATTTAGTTCCACGTTATTAATACCTTACCACTTTTGTCACTCCAGTACGTCACATCCGATACAAAGAAAAAAAATTTTATGCTAAAAAATATTTTTTTTAAATCACACGCCACACTTATGCTCGCTTAAACTTAAGCAACAATATAAAAATACATAGCAAAATAGTCTTGCACCCTTGAGAGAGTTTTTAATAAATATGACTAAGCTTCAGAAGACTGGTTTCTTTCTCGTCACATCCAATCTTCTGAGGCTTAGTCATATTTATTAAAAACTTTTTTATGTTTAAACTTTTGGTATGGCCAAAAAAACTCAATTTTAAATCGTTTTGCACAGAATAATTAGACTTAATTACAGTTGCAATATATTTAAACAAAATGGCGTGTAAATGTCACATCCGGTATAATAAGAATGGTTGCTCACATATCTAAACTTCATGTCCCGATAAATGCCAACTGATTTTTAAAAAAATGAGACAAGAGAAAAACAAATAATTTATTTTTTAACTCGTTCGAATCCACTTTCCGCGAACTTTATTACCTGCGCACCAAACATGGACAGGATGTGTGCAGTCTTTATCAGATTGTGTGTACCTATCACCAGCATGACGTTTCGGAGTGTAGAAGGCACAAAAAACAAAAAGCCAACCAGAATTTTGATGGCTGGAATTTAAGGAAAAATGACTTAAGGAATACTGGGCAATTTTTTTGCAATTTATTTTAAATCAGGTTATCCAAAAATTGTACCGAAGTGCCTATCTGAAAATAAAATACAGCTCGCTACAACAGTTTTGCTATTTCGAGCTTACACTTACTAACATAAACTTATAAGTTAATATAAAACAAGAAGCAGTGTAAAATAAATGCAGGAAAAACAAAAACAAAAAAAAACCTGATGAACCACTAAAATGAGGTGAAGAGCAATTGTAGGTAAAATAACTATATACAATACGTACATGCAAAGAATAGACATCGACAAGGGCATGATTTTGCAAAAATAAAGGTTGGTAGTTACAGAGGACACAATATATGAATATTTACAGTTATGGATATTTACAAGATGAGATGGATATTTACAAGATGAGAGATGATAAAAGACAGGACAGGGAAATACGGATCTTGAGATTATCTGAAAAGGAAAAGCACTGGTTCTACAGAAATGATTCCACTGAATTTGGACAATATTTAGTATCGAAATGACCACACACTTCACACGGAATGTGCCACCGGTGGTACGTCATGTGCTCGTAGCGACAAGTGACCGTACGTTTTTAAACCACGCCCCAGATAAAGGCAGTGGCCAACAGCGGGCCAGTTGCTTTCCCTGTGTGCATTTCTCTTGACCAATCTAGTGAGTTTTTTAAAATGGCTGGGAGGAAACGGTTTCTTATATTCTTCGACCAATGCGAATGAAAGCCGCAGGGCCTCCCCTTAACTAAAGGGACATTCAGAATAGAAGAAGAGATGCCTAAACTCCAAAAGAACCGCTCGCGTCACCTGACCGTATCGTACCGTTGCTGGACGCGTCATGTGACTGTACTGCCACCTGGCCGTACTGGACACGTCATGCACAGCAGCGTCTGGCGAGAGGAGAATGGAGGAGGTTCCAGGAACAGAAAATGCACTGGGAAAGCAAAAGGGGCTTATCTGCGTGGGGCACTCTGTTAGAGACAGCTCAATATAATTTTTATTTGTATAATTTTTCTGTCAGCATAATTTATATTTACAATACCTGAGGAGCAGTGTGATTCAACACATGTCGTTAAGGAATACTTCACGTTTTCGTTTTAATAATGTCATGATAAACTCAATGTAGGCAACTTTTGCGAAACTAAGGCATTTAAAAATGATCTACCTAATTTATTTTAATGGTTTGAAATCAATAACTGAAAAAACAAAACATAGATACAAGTTGGAAAAATAGGGGAAGAATTTAGTAACAATTCTAGCTCATCACTTACGTGGTAACTATGTTTTATCCTGCGAGATCTTAGCAAGCTGTTGTTATGGACTGTTTGAACTGGAGCAAAAATAGTGTGGCCTGTTTGACTCTAATATTTATACCATTTTATTATATTATTTTTCATGGCCGAAATAGTTTGGTAAAATGTTAACACTGGAAATAACAGGCCGAAAAGGGCTTTAAAATTTAATTGCAAACTTTCATTTCGAAAAATACGAAAACATGGGATTTTTTGGTATAAAATCTATTTATTTATATGCACGTATATTTCTGTTGAATTTCCTATGAAATAAATTAAATTTACTTTTTATTGTTGTTGTTGATTAACGCAGAGGCAGTTCGTGAGGCGCTTTGTTATTTAACTGACAGTTTCAGGATTGAAGCTGGAAAATTGGCTGCAAGTATGGGCTGAGTGATCTCGGCAACGATGTTTGCTGATCTGACACGAGAATATATACATGTCAGTTATGATCATTTGACACACAGACACTTGAACACTTTTAAGTGTGAAAATCCTCCGATATATTGTCCCAATACTACCTGCATTATGCGGCTCAATTCTGTATAATATTGAGACACGCTTTTGAAGTATTGTGTGACCTGTTGTTATAAGAAGCAATATCAAGTAGCCTAAATGTGGACTTATTATATAATAAATGGTATAGGCATGTCTGATCTGTTACTGTACTGTCCAAAGAAAATATATTTTCTGGTATCTCAACAATGGGAAATCTGCTATAGACATGTCAGATTTGAAATGTTTTATCACAGAAAATCTCTAATTACCGCAAATGTTTAAATATTTATTAAGTAATTTTCCTCAAATACAAGGGAAATATTACATAGCTATATTTTATTTAAACAAAAAATGTCTAAAATTCAGCACATACTTAAAAGAGACAGGACTACGTCTAAAAAGTACTTACTTTCATGAACTGATATTACATAGATTCTACAATAAGGTAACAGAGTGATGCCTATTTTACTCCAGTAAGGCTTCTTATATTTTTCAATATAGTTCCTCTACTTGTATACGTATTGATTTTAATATTTCAATGAGCTGCATAAATTGCTTTGATAGTTTTTAGGCGAACGTTTATTAATGTTAGAATTACAGGCACATTCTTGACTACCTGCTAGCGGTGATCAGGTGCATGAACGTACCTTGTCTCAGTTATTGTGTGATATATTTACAAATGGTTTAATAAATGTAATTAAACATTCCAACATTCTGCGAATGCAAATGATTGGAAACATTCAAGATGACATTGATGCTATACAACTTTGGTGTGTAATTAATAACATGAAATGAATCCCAGTAAAAATTCAACTAAAATCTTTCACGTGAAAACTATTTTTATCGTGTATAAATATTATATGAATAATAAACTCATCAAACAACGAAAGTTGTGTTCAAGATCATGGTTTTTTATGAGATTCTAAGTTATATTTCCACAATCACGTTTATCTGTTATATATTTCATACTTAATATCTACACAACTCCTTATGCATCCATGTGTGAGTCAATATTAGACTTATTTTCTGTACTTGTAAGTTAGTGTGTCCCTTATAGGACAAAAAAAATGTAATTTGATAACGCATAACCCCTATATTTTTTGGAACTACCATTGCTTGCTCAGATACGATATTTCGCCCTTGTACAATGACTTTAAGCTGTGTCGACTAGGCCCCGAAGTTTTTAAAAATAGTATTTTTTTACTCCTCCGTGATATGTAGCCAGATCTTAGCACAATTTTATTTTTAGGTATGATATAAAACTAAAACAAGTGTATTAGATACCAAAAAATTAATGTTGATAATTTCTTTGTAAATCTCCTTTTTGCAGTCAGGATACAGTTTTCTGTGTTCTTGAACACAGCGTAAAAGGTACTGCTTCTGTTCTTCGATTAGCTCACGGTTGTCATCTCTCACAATAGGTTTTTGCAATTCATGGTTATAAAACATTACTAATTGATCAATTTCCTCTTCATTGAAATGTTATTTCACAAAATCTGACTATATATGTATGTTGGTGTAATCAATGTTTTCCCAATTAACTCTGAACTTTTTAAATAGCGAAATATCAGGGATGTTATTAACTTGGTGTATTTTAGCTTCAAACACACTTTTTAGGACTAGTTAATAAATATTATGGCGACAAACGAACAGTACCAGCTCTCTTTCAAGCTTTTGTTCTAACAGAGCGCAAGCTCCATTTAAGCGACCAGTATTAGACGCTGTGGTATCACAGCACATTATTTGCACCTGGTCATCGAGGTTCCAATCATGAAGCGCCTCCAAAATGGCTTCGGCTTGGGCTTTTCCAGTAGAACTATCCAGTTTTGGCACAGCAAGAAGTTGTTCCTTTTCTTCACATGAAATCAGGACTGGAAATCGCTGTTCTTCAGAACTCCTGACATCCTAGCCAGATAATAATTTCCCATCCCAATGAACAGTGACTACATAAGGCACACCATCTTGAAAATCAGTCTCTATAGCTTCAGTTTTGGCCTTCATCGTCTGAAACCGAATCCTTTGAAATGATGATTTGTTAATTGTATATTCGTCGATGCTGAGACCTAGCGCTTCCACTGTATCCTAAAAAATATAGATGGAGTCCCTATTGCTCAACTAGCATCTGCCCAAAGCCACTCTCAGTTTCGGCGAGACAAAATCCTTTCTTCCTCTTTTTCCAGACGTTTCAGCCGCTACAGCGTTTGATGTCTGAGGCAAAGACTCTTCGTCAGAGCTGAGAACACTACCATGTAGTTCTTGATGTGATACCTCGTGCGATATAGAAGAAGCAGATGCTGCTAGTTTTCTTTTTTCTTCTTCCACTTTTCGTTGCCTTAGGTATACTATGAAACTTGTATGAAATGTTCCGATGCAAGTCGGCACGGGTTGTAGTACTCCAAATGAGTTGGAATTTGCTGTGCGAGTATTTTATAGTAAAACGTAAAAAATAGGCCATATGTGTAANAAAACGGAATCTCCTATTGAGCTTACCAAATTAGAATATAAAGTTCTGTATTATGAGTCGCCACTATAGAAACACACTCGAATTGACTTGGAAATTTACAAATTAAATTATTTATAAAATATTACAGGGCAATGATTTTTTTTAGTTGTAGTCAAATTTTTACTAAATGTAAAACACATTCTTTAAAGAAAAGACTTACAGTATTGGATAACTTTTTCATATAAGAAGTAATTTTTCTGTTTTGGGCCGTAATGTGATTAACAAGCAGGAAAAACAGTCGGCACGTTCATATAGGTGAACTACTGCGCCCAGAAGCTGAGGGCGGCGAGACGGTCAACGGAATAACTAACATTCTTTACAGTTTGGTTATACAAATTTATAAAAGTCATATAACTGATTTGATCAATAAGTTTATTTAAGGTAAATAACCATTTCTATTGTCTGGTATCATATTTATTACAATCTATCATTGGTGGCGTTTAATATTGCAGGAAAATCTTACCCGGTATGTATTTGAATAGTGTGTAAAGCTGAAAAACTGCTGACTCGTGAAGACTACAAAGGCTGTTAATGTTACTGAGATGTATAGTGAGATACAAGATGCTGCAAGAAAGGTGTCTCAGAAAGTAAAATCATAGGACGTTTTAGTTTACATTTGTAAGTCTATCTTACAAGTTACTGTGGCTTATTTATTCATTCATTTGGAATTTTGCTGAAGCTGCATGTATCTGTAGATACCGGTGAGCAGAGTTTTTCTGAGGCACAGCTGACTGAAACATACATCGGCTCGTCTNGTTTTAGTTTACATTTGTAAGTCTATCTTACAAGTTACTGTGGCTTATTTATTCATTCATTTGGAATTTTGCTGAAGCTGCATGTATCTGTAGATACCGGTGAGCAGAGTTTTTCTGAGGCACAGCTGACTGAAACATACATCGGCTCATCTATTAAAAAAAGGAGAATAGTAGGATTGTCAACTTATCTTTATAGACAAAACCATTGACTTAGTGAACAAATTTGAACTTCTACAAAGGTGTAGGGAAAAAATTTATTAATTAAATCCTTAGCAATTTTATTGTTGGTTCTACTACACTGTGTTAATATTCTCGCATGTATCACGCTTTTACGAACTATTGTTCAACATTTGCACGCCGATAATATTATACGATTTACTGCATTATTTATTTGATTATTTGTGATTTTATTTAGAACTATGTAACTGATTTATATTTTTAATGTTTCGAAAGTATTCAGCTAAATCTAAAAAAAGTTCGTTAGTGAGACTTTTGACTATCAGTGTGAGTGTTGCCGGAGACGAATTAAAAAAAAAAAAAAAAAAAGAACGCTAACGAAAAGGGGAGAGAGGCGTCTTTCGCATAGGACACGAAGTTACTTTGCACCGGCCCTAGCAGACAGTGTTGACAGTTACAAACTACAAAGCATTATGCATGATTATGTTGTGTAAGTTTTGCGCTAGTAAGAAAACTATAAGTGTAATCTTGGTAACAGCTGTCTGAAACATTCGTAAAGCCTGTGTAAATTTTCTAATTTCATTTATAAAACCTATCAAATTAAGCCAATATGTCTCCGGTACATCTAACCGTAACTATGTATTGTTTTCTCAGTGCGTTATTTATGTAACTTCTAACCATGTTTGGAAATCATGCTTCGTTAGTATGTTATTATTGTAGTAATCGGCTAGCAAAGTTAGTTTAGAGCAATTATTACTGTTTAAAATGTTACACCAAGTAATTATACCTACTGAGTCGCTGACAGCTGCCCGGTAATTATAAGATCACGAACTTCTTTTTCTTAAGGGTAATTTTCGTTAATGTTCTTTAGTTTACAATATGTTTTTACTTATATATTACCTTCATATAAACATACGGTTTACAGCAAATTGTACATTTTGTAATTTACAGTTTATTCTATTTCATGAACGAGTGCACCTTTCTGGCAGCCAGTGTCTAGTGATGTATCATAAATGATATGAACAACATTCCACCTAGAACAACTTAAATCTGCTGATGCACATCACCTTAGCTGCATTAAATATAGCTCCTTGGAAACATTTTACAGGCCAAAAAAGGTAAGATACACTACTTCTAGATGCATGTCACCACTAATAACGACCTCCTTCCAAATTTCTAACCTAATGTTCAACAATTTGCCGCCAACGTGACGCCATCGCATAAAGAACTCGTGATCTTGGCCTCGTTGCAGTCAGTGCAAAAGATTGGTCGAAAGTAAAGTGACGCAGGCGCCACACAGATACGACTTCTTGTTTGCTCATACTGCGCATTGTAGAGGTATTGGAATGTGGCCAGTTGAGTATGCTTGTTGCGAAGCACAACCATGGACGCCATTCCGGCTGTGAAACGGTAACAGACTCCATGTGTGAGGGTTTTCATGTAGGAAATATACGAATCGCTGTATTATATCAAGAAAACAAAAACATTTCGTATGGACATATTGACAACAATCAACACCCCCCTAATCAAAACCCATTATGTATTAAATGTTTGATTATATCTTTCAAAACATTCAAAATAAAAACTAATTTTTTTTCGATATTTTAAGTTTTACGTAAGCGAGGTTGCAATCCCGTACTGATCATTAGGCCCTTTTCTTTTATTTCTTAGTACCTTACGGAAGCTTCACGAAGTATCTCACAGGTGTATATATTATATTTTCAGCGTTACGTGTTATGTGTATTAATTTTCAGACAATTGTCACATTCTTCAACAAACACAACCTATGCTTTAATTATACAGTACTGACCCACAAAGTTGCTAGAATAGGATCAAATCTTTTGTCTTGTACAGTCTTGTGGTTCAATCACTTATTTTGTTGTATTTTTATTCAACGACAAATTAAGTAATAAATTCTTTAAATTCACATTAAAATACTTTCGAACCAGGCGGCTGCTATTTTTCAATCTGCGAGGAAATTTCCACTCCATATTATTAAGGGCTATTTACTTCCTGTTTAAAAACAAAAGTATTTTTCGTACGTTCAGAATTTAAGACACCTTTTAAATGCTTCGATATAACTATTTAAAAAAGGTCTTCAGGCTTATTTAAAAACTATGAAAGAATGAAAATGTTTCATCTGCTACAGCACCTTATTTGGTGTTGAGGGATGGCTATGTCGGAAATGTTATTGGTTGGAAACATATATGCATACATTGTCTACGTACGTATAGATGCAGACATACGTCCATGTATATAAACACTGGTATCGCGCACACCTGATACACACAACAGTACACATACCACACAAGACTACCCCTTTAATAAGAGTGAAATATGCAAAGAAAATTAACATGCTATAAAAATAATGCCTTCTTCTTACACGTTACGTAACTGATGATCACTTTCAGTTTATGCGTTTGTCTTGATCAATCAATGCCTCTCTCTCTCTTGTAATACCAAGCTTTCTCAAGTACGAATTACTTGCCATAGGCCAAACAAAGCCTTTCCAAATTCCATTTCAAACTTTTGAAAAATCGGGGAAAGGGAAAAAAGGGGGGGGGGGCAGTTTTCACTGGGCAGTGAAAATGTAACTTAGTTGATCCATAAGAGTCATCTAATTTAAGTAAAAATTTTAATTTTCTGTTAACAAAAGTTTTGTAATGCTATTTGTTCTTTAAACCGTTTATGTAAATAACCTCTTGTTTTTCATGTAATGTAAGAGTAACTTACTGCACAAATATGTTAACATATTTGAAAGAAACAACCTGTTACTTGTTTCTTCGAAACCAAAATTTCATATTAAAGTCTGACGTATTTTCTGAGGTATAACAGCTCCATTTGCACTTAAGACAATATGTAAATTGTAAATTATAAACCATTACATAAGTTACTCATTACTATTCCCGGGGCAAAGAAATTATTTTTTTTATATGAGAGGTAAACAAAAAATACGAGGAATACTATTTAATAATGTGTTTTTGGTTTAGTGGCGAAGTTAAGGCAGCGGCCTTGTCTTGCACACATATAGACACCAATATAAACTATCGATTTATAGTACACAGAGAAAAACAGAGTGTTACTTAGACTAAATGCAATATAAAAAGCTCCAGAAGTTTGTAGTGATAAATTTATTAAAACGTTATTATAATGCTATTTTACTGTTACATTTCCATATTTAAAATATGACAGTTTGTATTTGTATGGTCATGCTAACACAAGTAACATAAGTTTCTCGTTACGTATCCCTAGCAATTCAAAGTGTAACACTTTGGTTACATAAATGATTTTTTTTTTGTACTCGATTTTGTCCAGTAGGGTGCTATCGTCACTTATACAAAGCATCAAATAAAATCATTTGTTGCTATAAAGAGTTTTGCGGAGAATTTTATGTAAAATGCGTATCAAAATATTAGCAAAATTCGCATTAACACAACATTAGAAGTGCCACTGCATCAGCAGATAATTAGACGGAAAACCAAAGCCGATGTTTTTTAAAAACATTTTCACTGCATTTCTAAATACAAATTTTTTTTTTTTTGCTAACAATATATCATTACGGAACAAGATATTTGGTGCAAACATTATGTACTAATATCGTGAAAAATAACATAATTTTTGGTCAATTTCCCGGAAATAAACACTGCTAATATAAGTTTCATTATCGAATGAAAACGCATTCGCATTCGTTCCTGTTTGCTCAACAGCAACTTACTTGCTGTTTGACACATTAGAATTTCGGTCAAACACCTCAATCGGTGGATACAAACAAATGTACATTTTTATTGCCATAATTTTATATACAAGTAAAAATAGCGAATCTTAAATGCTCCCAACCGATGTAATTAATAGTGGAAGGTTTACAAAAAATGCATTATTGGCTTACATACTGGCATGTGTGTTGTCATACACATGGGAGGAGTACTGCTAACCCAAGGCCATGAGAGGAGAAGGTTGGGCCGTCTTGCCTGTTTCGAGTAACGGTACTCCGGAGGGTGGCACGTGACGTCACTGCGGCAGAGCGCTCCCCCGAGTCTAGGGCCGCCCATGAGTCATTTATTGCTAGTGTCGGACTGTGGTTTGACTCAACCTGGGGCCCAATTATTGAAACTATCGAAATTATTCCTCTAGAGCAGTGATTCGCAAAGTTCTATGAACCGCGACCCATTANTTATTGAAACTATCGAAATTATTCCTCTAGAGCAGTGATTCGCAAAGTTCTATGAACCGCGACCCATTAAAAAAAAGCCAAAGTTCATGACCCACTTGAATCTCTTTTGCGAGAAACGTACCGTTTCACTGTTCAATTATGTTCATATTGTATTTCTTACGTAGCGTAAGGAAGTTAAGGGTAGTAGGATTTATAAAATAGTTAAAAAAATGAAGTATTAAATGACAATTTTAATGAAAAAGATACGTAATCAAACAGCATTATACAATTACTAANAGTTAAAAAAATGAAGTATTAAATGACAATTTTAATGAAAAAGATACGTAATCAAACAGCATTATACAATTACTAATTTAGTTTAAAAATAATTTTGGTTGTAAGAAATCAGATTTTTGAATGTGAAGGACGCATTCACTGCGTACTCTGCGTAGTATTTNAAAAATAATTTTGGTTGTAAGAAATCAGATTTTTGAATGTGAAGGACGCATTCACTGCGTACTCTGCGTAGTATTTAACGTCTGATTGACAGTTGAATTGGTTGTGTGTAGCTTCTCAATTATAACATTTATAACTCATGCGTATGTTTATGTATGAAATTATATTTTTCGGGGCCCACCAAATTTTAGTCTGCGACCCACCAGTGGCTCGCGACCCATACTTTAGGAAATACTTATCTAGAGGAAAGACGTCATTCAGCTATCAGAATGCATAGAGCCAATTTTTGAACACTCAGTACCGGAATTGTATACCGGAATCTATCTATGAAGTGTCGAAATGAATCCGACAGCTAGGCAGCTGCCGGAATCGCCATTCCCCTATAGATTTGTCTTATAATACTTTGTATGATGTACGAAACTTGAAAATACACTCGCGCGTGGTTTAATATAAATATAATTAATAAGGGAGAGTAAAACTGTTACCAAATATCACGTCAATTACATATCTATGAAAAAATCGTGTAAAAAAAGTTAAGTTCGTAAGAGAAAGCTGATAGAATTGCTAAGAATATCATGTGAGATATTACACGAAACTGCTGAAACATAAAATAAATAACGAAATCAATTTTGCAAGAAAAGCTGTAGTTGTGAAACGTAGTTAGTACTGTGAATCAAAACGTAATAAATTGGTTTTAGACATGCAAGCATTAATCAAAATATTTTATAGTTTACAGCCATAGCCGGAATGTTAGCAAAAATGTTGTAATTATATATTTACACCAGAAAAATATCAATTGTTATAGTGTTACTCTTAATTTGCATTTCATCATTTGTTACAGTATGGTAAAGCGTTTTACTGTTCTTTCGTGAATAAAGTTACGATAAAGTAATTAAAATATGAACGTTTCTTAATTATATTCTAACAGCAATATGAGTTAACTCTTTAACATGTTTTTTCACGGGCTAAGTTATTTTATTGGGAAATATTAGCAAATTTCGTCAAT
The DNA here is from genome assembly GCA_002778355.1 of Clitarchus hookeri. Taxonomy (NCBI): domain Eukaryota; kingdom Metazoa; phylum Arthropoda; class Insecta; order Phasmatodea; family Phasmatidae; genus Clitarchus; species Clitarchus hookeri. Next base: position 1,388,837 of record NQII01000397.1, on the reverse strand, counting down.
AAAAATTCTTTTAAGAAAAAAATAAATCTGCATGAAAAATAAGAGTTCCTGTGGATTACCAATGTCTGACATCATTGTTTATAGTATATCAGTTAATAGTTTCGTCGCCACTGTAGATAGTTTATTATTTTTAGTAGTTGCAATTACTAATCCCGGATTATCTACAAATAAATAAAATAAATATTAATGTATTTTAAAGCAAATTTTTCTACTACAACAGATTTAACGTGATTGATTTAACTTCACTGACGACACACGAAATTCAACGATGCCAAGTTGTAAAATCGATTCTTCAAAAATTCTGTACATTTTATTTCGGAAGTTACTAGTCGTCTCAATAAATTCATATTTTGGCATCGCAACACTCGTTACCGGAATGGAAGTATCGGAACAATCCGCTAGAGCATTTCTTCTGTAGTTTAAAAATTGGGCATCTGTTTCGTTGTCAACACATAATTATACCTGAACGTTTTTACATTATTTATTATGCTGTTTGTATTTCCAATATCATATCCGTGTTGCAATTATTTGCGGTATAATGCTCGTACAAACTGGAAATTCGCTATTTTATTGTTGCTGTGAGCCACAATCACACATTAAAGCGGATTTTTCTTAGTCTCTCGTCATTGTCGTGGATGTGACTGTATAGTCCCACAGATTTGTGTATATAGAATTTGAGTATATTTGTTTCGTTAGGCCTGACTAACATTTTTCATTTATCTTCAGCTTATTCCAGGAGGATATTTTGCGGAATGATTCCACGAGCATGAAATGCGATGTTTATCTAACTTTTTCTTGCATAAGCTAGTGACGATTTAATTTTATATAAATCCCTTTCCTGACAGCAATATAAATAAGTATATCGAAGAAAATAATATGTTCTATATATATTGCAAAACAGTAGCCCTACCAAAATGCAAACGAGTATTATATAGAAGTTTTAGCCATAGCTGCAGTCTCGACTGGCCAGTCGCTGCGCCATAGGGATGTCAGCGCGCACCACTAAATGTACTGTTACTCAAACCTCCCTTTGCTAATAGTCTTGCTGCTAACCCTCAAGCACATTGTTGTTATCCCACAGAGTAATCTGCTAGAGGCGATGGGTCATTAGAGACCTGGCCAGCTCACTGACACTCCATAGCTTTTACCTTAAGTTAGTTTGTAAGCCTTCAGGCAGAACACCAGGGGATTTTAATAATCCCTATACAATACTTTGAGGTACTTTTGAAAGAGAGGATACATGTTCCTTCGCAAAGAAATTATTTTTCCTCTTCCCGCGCCATCATCACTGCGTCACTGGGAGTAACGCATCAATATGAGGCAAAGAATACTGAAGGATGTACTAATGTTTATGAAAATTGGTGTTCTAGAATTGAAGGAAAAGAACAGATTAACAGTTCTACTATTTGACAAAGTAAAAGTAAGTGAATTTCTATATTTAATACGTTTTTTTATTATGTTTGCTTAAAGTCTCGTCGACAGCGGGGTCATTGGAGACGCGCACACAAAAAATCACCACAATTGAAGGGAATCGGCCATGCCCTTTATTAAGGGACCATACTAGCATTTGACATGAGTGAAACCATGGAAAATTGAAATCAGGATGGCCAAACCGGGACACGAACCCGCATCCTCCCGAAAGCGAGTCCAACGTGTTGCCATTGCACCACCTCGCTCGGTATTTAGAATAATTAAATTCACAATGAAAGTTAGTATCAGTTTAAAATGTAGTAATTTTTATTCCGTAGTAATAAAAATGTATTATATTTAGAGTACACAAATAAAATTAATGAGACAGGTAATTGAAGAGAAAAAAAAGTTAGCGATCTTAAAATATATATTAACATTTTATTTCAAATGTTTTAGGTATTTTATATTCACAAATACTTCTCATTTTATTAATATTTCATTACTTAACAAACATAACAATCTCGCAAAGCTCAGTCGTTTAATTCTTGTAAGGTTTTATTTTGAAAGACCCCACTCTTAAAATATTTCCTCATTTCGCAGAAATACTCCAAAATATGATAATATTTATTCGTAAAATTATTAGCACTCATTTTATGTAATTATAGCGTATTTTACGTAGCAACTTTTATTGGTAAACAATTGTTACAGGTAAAACTTTTCTACGAGTATGATAAAGCTGCAGATCGCATTGTGGGGCCACCCAGTCAAGCACAAGTGATTACGACAAGAGGTTTATTGTCATAGATTTCGACAAAAAAATAACAGAATGCATATTGAATTTTATTATTATTGAGCTGTATGAGTCTGTGTTTCTAGTTGTAGCATGTGTCGGAGATTGTGGTGGTGGCAACTTAGCACTTTGGAAAGGATTAGGTGTGTCTGTTTCCAATAGAACTTTCTGGAATCCAGTATCAAGTAAATGCTTCATTTACTTTTTTTCCTGATGTGCCACATCTTCTCAAATTCATTAGAAACTGGTTTCTTGACAATGGTTTCATGTGGCCCAATGGAAACTTTGCTAACAAAAATCCAGTAAATGATTTAATTCAGGATATCTCATTTTTAGAAGTGCTTTCTTATCATAAGTTATCTACACGTTATGTATAATGAGGGAAAACTAAAAGACAGAAAGTAAGACTGGCCGCAATTAGAAAATATAGCATAATAGAGGAAGCCCCCGTAATTGCAGATATCATTGATTTGATAAATTCCTGGTTTGATCTGATGAGCAGTTATATTCTAAATAAGCAATACTCTGAAAACCTTCAATCCAAATGTGCTTACATTTTGAATAAATAACAACAAAATCGCATTTTCTATTTACTGTTAGGAAATATAACTGAAATAAAATGTTGTGGGGCAAAAATCACTACAAATTTTTCAGAAGGACATTATTATATCCATCACTTCCATCAAGCGGTTCTTTTCAGATTTGCAACTGCAGTACCCCAGCATTAAATACATTATGTTACACAGAGTCAACCAAGACTGCCTACAAAATTTGTTCAGCCAAAAGGACACAAGGAGGACTGAATGACCGTCCAGCTCATATTGATGCACTAAACCGGCTGAAAATGATAATTCGTGAAAAAAAACCCAAGTATAGTTCAGAATGAATTGAACACACAAGGTGGTGCAGATGGGCCGGATGAATTCATTGTCAGTAATGTTTTGAAATGTGTCGGTATTATTTAAGACTGTGAAAGGCAACATGATACTGATGGTGGCTCTAATTTACTAGCTAAAATAGAAATGCTACCAGTTAATGCAGAAAATCCAGTCTCAGAAGAGTGTTCCATAGATGGACTCCAATACTTAGCAGACTGGCTAGCAAAAAAAAATTTAATCTGTGAATTCCCTGAACTGGGTTGCCATACTAATGCAAAAAATTACTTGAACATGTCATCGTGGGCACAGCATCTGTCCTGCGGTGGCTTGTTCCAGCCTTCACATACGTTCCTGGAGAAAGTCCAAGAAACGGAAACTATATTTCAGCGGTGTCTGGGTCCTACGTTTCGCATAAAGCATGGCTTCTAAAAGAAAAATTACCACTGCCATTTCGACAAAAATTAATTAATTATATCCTTGAAAAAATAGTGGCAACTTTTGTAAAGCTAAGAATTTTCGTAAGAGTGAAATATTTCAATGGAGTCAGTCAACGAAATTCATCGAATAAGAAATACGTTGAAAAACACACAAATTCTTCTCTGTCTCCCAGAAAATAAGATGTAAAGAATTTTGCGGTGAGGCAGTATTTTTTTTATTCCGAAAACAGAATCAATATTTAAGTTATTTCTTTAATGTGTTATACATATAATAATTGCATAAAAATCACATCATGATTGATAATGTATTTTTAATTTGCCAATTGTTGTGGAGTATTGAAAATGTTAATTTTTCTACCGTTGTTTAACTTTATATTTATTTTAGGCTGTACACATTTTTACTTTCTCGTACAGAACATTTTCATCTTCCTCCAGTATTTTTAATTTTCAAATTATTATAAATCTTGCATTTGTTATGCATTTCAGAACTGTAGAGGTTTTCTTCAAGAGAACATTTTCTTGTTGTAATGTATTCTATATTTACAGATTCTTGTAAATCTAGAAAAAGTTATGATTTATAATGGTATTTTTCCGTTAGAGAACATGTTCTTCATAATGAATTTTTTATTTTGCAAGTGTTGTAAATCTTGTATTTGCTATGTGTTATATAGGTTTTTACTTTACTGTACAGGGCATGTTATTGTCCATAATGTATTGTTAATTTGCCAAGTCTTGTATTCGCATGTTTCAAAACAGTATTTTTTTTTCTCGTAGAACATTTTTCTTGTCTATAATGTAATTTTTATTTGCAGATTATTTTGAGTCTTGTAGGTATTTGCTATTGTATTTAAGAATATTATTTTGTTTTCTTGGAGTGACATTTTCTTTTCCATGTTATATATTTATTTGTAAATCGCTGTACGTTTGTACTTGCAACATGTCTTATAATTGCTTTATTATTTTGCATACAGATAAATTTCCTTATGTAACGCATTTTGAGTTAGTAATTTTGGTATTGTACTTGCGTCGTATTGTGAAATTATTTTGTAGTTTTACACACAGACTGTGCTTTGACTCATATATTTGACAGTTGTAAGTTTTTAATTAATTATTGTTTTGTACAGAATGCATAAACATTATATTTTATTAAATTAAAAACAGAACTTATGAGATTAACATATTGTTAGAAAAAAATTAATGCATTTTCTGTAAAACATTTTGTGTAATGCATTCGTTTCTCCCTCACTTGGCTCGCTTACTAGCAAGAGTGTACATATTTCATCAATGCAATGAAATCTTGTCCTTAATGAAATGTTTTTTCAATATAGTAGTTTATTTTGACGCGTGACATATTAGGAGTATTAACGCGCCACTGCCACCCAACCCCCCCTCCCGCCGGCATAACCAGTGTAGGAGTGTAGAGAGACACATGTTGACACTAATCACTGCAGAGAAAGGTCAAGCAGAGGCAGACATGCGCTTCCAAGCCTTACACGTGTCACTGCTGCGGAAGACACCACCCACCTTCCCCTCCTCCCCTACAATCCTAACAAGCCAAGTCAAATTTGTAAGCGCCGAGATTCAAGAGATAGGAGACTCAGTTCGCCTGAAATCAGAAAACACGCACCGCGGAAAAGTAAGCTGAGATGGTAAATTCAAGGGGCAAGATCACCACTCCCCCCCCCCAACCTTCAGGAACCAGGGCACGTTTTTTAAATGCATTGTTCTGTTTCCTACCACCGCACCCTCGCCAAAACAAGGCGATATGTGCCGACAATTAGGGAGGGAAGCTAGAGGGCATATAAGCCTCTTTACAAGGAGGGTGGGAAAGAGTAATCAGTAGACCTTCGAGCAGAAGAGTTGCATATCGCCGCGCAGAGAGAGCAACCGCGCCGCGTGCGGCCGGGGGATCGGACCCCCGGCAACAACAGTACCTCAGTACATGAGCTCATCAGTAGAACAGCAGTCCAGTGAGACGGCACCAAACGCGGGCCTTTGCTAAGCCCACCCACATCGCCGGAGCTCACCCACCGCAGACAACATACCAGCACCAAAAGCAGAGTAGTTAAGTATCAAGTCGCCGCCCAGAGAAGCCCCCCCCTCCACCATGAAGTCGCCCACAGTTAACTTGAGTTAGCCAAAATAAAATACCACACCTCGGAAGTGTTTCTGTATGTTGTTTTTGTTTAGTTTTTGTTCAGTTAAGTGAAACATCAAAAGACTACCTTATTGAAATTCCTTCAATCCCAGGTAACTTATAGTCTGTGCCTGGATGAATTAACTCCGACCCTACGAACCACTCTGTGTGCCACAGGTGGGGAATAGCATGAAGTTTAATTGGCGCACAACAGTAGCGCCGTCAAGTTAAATTGGCGCCCTGATGAGTGGCTTAGTATCAAGTTAAATTGGCGCCCAACATGGGGCGTAGATAAGTCTGTAGAGACAGTATCAAGATCCAGACTATACCCGTATAACCGAACCGAGTAAAGGGGTCTCATCCATACCAGATTGCCGAACTAGTCAGGCTGAACCATACAGAATTACCGAACTAGTAAGAAGGAACCCAAAAACTTAAGGGAGTCTCAAACCAATTGGCGTCTAACAAATTAATTCGACCTAGAGAAGGCAAGGTGGACAGTGGGAAATGATGTGGGATAGGCCAGGCAGTCAGGGATGAAATACCGCGCCGAGCGATAGCAAATTAGGTCATTAGTGCCCTGAAGGAGGGTCACTGTCAATGACGGGAGAAATAGGCAGGTGGACGAGTGTATAACCGCGAAACCAGGAAGGAGAAGCGTGAGTGAGAACCGCGCTTGCCAATAAGAAACAGTAAACACGAAACAGATGAACCACAGTGGGTCACTAGGTCAAGGGGCAGTGACCCAGGTCAGGGAGAGATAACAGGCAACAGTAATAAAAGCCCCAAAGGCAACACAGCCCTACGCGTTATCTACTTTAATATGCACAGCGCCACCGCTCGCTATCTCAGTTAATACAAGGCGGACTGGAGAGATAATGTTACCACTGTGCCAGCCGAGACGAAGTGTGAAGCGCGCTAGAAATGTGCGCCAGAGAGAGATAACCGAGGCCGCCAGAGACGGGATAAGAAATACCGAGACAGAAAAGGACAAGCGCACAGGAAGATGAGTGAAAGGAGAACAAGCGAGAATTACAAGCGGGCGGAGGACAGACAGACGGGCGAGAGCGAAGACGGAAGTGGAAAATGAACAAACAAACGCACACGAGAAGAAAGCGGATGCAGAACAGACAGTAGGCGAGAAGCGAAGTGCACCGACCAAGAAACTAAGCCGGGAGTCCGCAGCCACAAACCGAGGACGAGCCTGCAAAGCAACAGTCCAGAGTCAACAGAATGAGAGGAAGGCCATGCAGTCTTCCCACCATCACCGCAGATGCCTAGGCGCATCCAGGTTCCCAGTGTGAGGTGCAAGAAGAAACAACCCCACAGCCAAAATAACCAGTCTGTGGGTAAGTGATTACCCATATCACCCTGCTGCGAAAACTAGGTCAGGTTACCCGACCTGCCAAACAACCTAGTGCGACAAGAACTGTTTACAGTTTGACCATTGAAGTCAGGCCTTCAGCCGATATATGTGAATAGACGCCACACTCAAGTGTGCCTGAGTGTAATTTAATTTAATTTCCAAGGTACCCAATATATGCCTTCAGCAGGGAACCGGAGTAGAATGTGTTCTTAAGTTTTTTACCGATAGAGTATGTCTACATTTGCCCTAACGGCAAACGCCACTGCAACAGCTGAGAGACAGATAAGGGCATTATTTGTTGTTCTTTCCACGACCTGTGAGTCGTATTAATAGTAAAACTCACAATGAGTCAGTGTGCTTTGTGTGTTATTGTCAGACCATTTGTTAAAAAGCGGCAAGAGTGCCAGACATTAGAATTAACTCTTGAACAGAGTTACCACCCTAGTAGCTAAGAGTTGTCTTTCTTCGACGACCTGCACAGTCGTCCTTACCGTGAAGTAAATAAATATCTGTCACCAAAATGTAAATATTGCCAGCTGTGCAATATATACCGGCCATAAGTCACCTCTTTGTTTGCATACATCAAGAATGTTTCCGCTTTACCAGGAAACCGAAGCACAGAAGCACGATTAAGGTAGAAGTGTAGTGATATCGATATATCACTGTAGGTAATTTTGTATAATTGTGTAACCCTGTAAATTGGTTTGTAACCCTATAGGAACGTTGGTAAGTACTGTATGGAGTCCGAGGTGTGTGGTATGTACCAGGTGTTTGTTTGGATAGTTCAAATAGGTAGCCAGGAGTTAAAATTGTGCAATGGCATGCAGTCGACGGAAGAAATATAACCCATGTAAAAGTCCCTCAGTTTTTTAGTGAATAGAACGCCTTGTTTTGTAACTCGCAGAGCCAGAGGGTTAGGCCCTTGTTACAGGCAGGGCCACGCCTGTTTAACCTTAGGGCCGCTCGCGCCGCCGGAGTGCCGACAGGGGGTGGCCAGATAGGATAACTGCGAAGGGAGAGAGACGTAGAGAGGGGAAGGCACAGCTGTCGCACCATGCGAGGCAGCCACGCGAGAAACACGTCGCGCTAGCACGCGCCAGAGGTGAGATCAGCCCGGAAACAGAGAAGGTTAGCTTACAGAGGCAACTAAATGCCAAAAGCAGAGATTTTGGCACGGAGTGTGTCAGCGCCGAACAGACGAGAGGGGAATTGATGCGTGATGTATTAGGAGTATTAGCGCGGTGCTGCCACCCCCCCTCCGCCTGCATAACCAGTGTAGGAGTGTAGAGTGACACATGTCGACACTAATCACCGCAGAGAAAGGCCAAGCAGAGGCAGACATGTGCTTCCAAGCCTTACACATGTCACTGCTGCGGAGGCCACCACCCACCTTCCCCTCCTTCCCTACACTCCTAGCTAGCCAAGTAAAATTTCTAAGCGCCGAGATATCACAAGATAGGAGACGCAGTTCGCCTGAAATCAGAAAACACACACCGCGGAAAAATAAGCTGATATGGTAAATTCAAGGGGCAAGATCACCACCCCCCCCCCAACCTTCAGGAACCAGGGCACATTTTTGAAATGCATTGATCTGTTTCCTACCACTGCCTCCTCGCCCCAACAAGGCGACACATGCCTCCAATTAGGGAGAGAAGCTAGAGGGCATATAAACCTCTTTGCATGGAGGGTGGGAAAGAGTAATCAGTAGACCTTCGAGCAGAAGTGTTGCATATCGCCGCGCAGAGAGAGCAACCGTGCCGCGTGCGGCCGGGGGATCGGACCCCCGGCGACAACAGTACCACAGTACATGAGCTCATCAGTAGAACAGCAGTCCAGTGAGATGGCACCAAACGCGGGCCTTTGCTAAGGCCACTCACATCGCCGGAGCTCACCCACCGCAGACAATATACCAGCACCAACAGCAGAGTAGTTAAGTATCAAGTCGCCGCCCAGAGAGCCCCCCCCCCCCNGAGTTAGCCAAAATAAAATACCACACCTCGGAAGTGTTTCTGTATGTTGTTTTTGTTTAAACTCGAGACAATATATTTATCCAGTTAAGTGAAACGTCAAAAGACTACCTTATTGAAATTTCTTCAATCCCAGGTACCTTATAGTCTGTGCCTGGAGGAATTTACTCCGACCCTACGAACCACTCTGTGTGTCACATGTGGGGAATAGAATGAAGTTTAATTGGCGCACAACAGTAGCGCCGTCAAGTTAAATTGGCGCCCTGATGAGTGGCGTACCGTCAATTTCATTTGTAATTAATAGAGTTTGTGTTAACTGGTTTTGGATGAAGTTTCTCTAGTACGTCTGGATTTTGGAAACCAGCCCTTTAGAATAAAAAACACCATGCAAGAATTTATGATTTTTTTTTATATTGTGACTTGTACGGTTAAATATTGACTATATTAGGAAAATTTGGTTCATTTAATACATTTTATAAGCGGGAATTGCCTATCTGAAGCAAATAGAATAAAAGTTTACCACATGTTGAAAGTTTAAGTGCAAACTTTGAAAGGTCACGAAAAATATTTAATTAAATTTTTTTAACACAAAAGTATTAAAGATAAAATTAACTGAAGCATACCCTAAGAAGCGTGATAAATCTATGTACAGATCCTCATGATTGCATACGATTTGAAAGTTTGGTTCGCCCTCAGTGACGAGCTTGCTTTTACATGGCACGTTATTTTCAACCACAAGAAGAACCTTCAGTTGGAGAGGTTTAGGCCGGGATTACGATGACATCACGTTTCAAATAAAAAGTAACGAGCAACAGGTTCATGTAAGCTGGCTACACCCGACTAATGTCTTTCAAGATTACCTATTACGATCATTTCATGTAACGTTCACGTGATGGAAAAGCTTGTCAATGTCTAACTTTTGCGTGATGCGTGATACGTGATAAGTGACTCTACACCACGTGATATCGCTGGCCAATCACAAATGGGACGATGTTGTGTTACCTTTGCTTTTCATGTTGTGTTGTCTTTGTTTTTTATGAGATTGTTTTTATTTTCGCGATGTCGTCTGCTTACGTTTTTAATTCCTCTAACACGTATATAATTTTCTCCCGGAAATGAGGGTAAAGGAGTAATAAAAGTTAGGCTAGAATAATATTTTTATTCGTAAATATTAAGAGAGCTTTACATTGCCACAGTTAATTAATTTTGTTTCTTAGAGGTGTAAAAATGCGTACATGAATTGCAGAATGTTTATCATTAAGTTTGCAATTTTTAGTAAACCTACTTCATTAATCACAATTTAATTTTCTCAGCATACTAGAGTTTATTACATACGATGTATTCCATATGCACGTAAAATACGTCAATATCTCCCAGACTCATTTCGTTCTGTAGGTTATGGCTATCTCATAGGCCATGTCTCAAATGTTTTAAAAGTTTGTATAAATCATGAGCGCCATACTTTCCCAACCTGTTCTTGCCACATCAATATTAAAACGCAAATACGACTGTATGACTTGAATTTTCAAAGTTTTCAATCTAAAAAGCAACAAAACGAATCCCAGACATTTTTATTCGGTACACACTGGTTACGTGAAGCATCATAACATACCACCCAAAAAAAAACGTTTTACATACACATAAACGTATAGCGTGATGCGTGTTACGTGTAACGTGAAGTCATCGTAATCCCGGCCTTAGGCCTGACGTCACGAATTCCACTAAAAATATGCCACGCCTCCAGCGGCCAACCTTCCTTGCCTTGGGTGGCCATAATGTAATGGCTTGTCAGTGTAGTCGATAGTCACTAATATACTATTTGTTTTCGATGCATATACACAACTACCCCCTATGCGCTTACCACATTACTTTACAGTTTGGCAGCACCATGCTCTAGTTTGAACTTGTGCAACAAAAGGGCCAGTGAATAGAGAACTGTTATACGTTATAAGAAACCTACGGCTGAACGTCTAATTGCGCAATGGCTTCTTATTGTGAACTGTAAAGTGTATTAATCACGGTTTCATCCTCCCTGTACAATATGAGGCGGGGAGAGTTAAATTAATGCACCTATTTGACATTTTGGCAGTTAAGTCCCGAACATTATATTTCAAAAGTTCTGAGGAGGGCTGGAATAAGCCACTAGTCGCATCTGTTTAAAATCTTGTTCACTGGCGGTAAATGGCGCCGCTATTTGCCTAAAATGCCATGATATAACGCACTATAACTCTAAATAGAAGTTTTTTCGAATATGATGTCAAGAGTAGCGGTGTTTTGACTATCAAGATAGCCTTCATAAATAAGACTTCGGCATTATGAACAGCGAGGGAACTTTTTAATTACAACATGTATACCAATAGTGTAGCTAGCTAATAATAATTATTTGATTTTTTAAAATAATCCTTTCAAAAACTTCCGCGAACTACCTTAATGATAATTGCATGATAATCTGGAGTGAAGATTCCATAAGTCTTAATATACAACCACCTCTGAGGAATCTTGACTGTTATTACACTCTACCATTGAAAGATCGCTTTATTCGTATATCACCAATTGCAACAGCATGCTTTAAAACCGCGTACAATTAAATATGTAGGCATTTTAAGACTTTTATGCCACTCACGTAAAAACCGGGTTGTGTAAAAAATGTAGCAGCATTCCTCTCTATTCAGAAAATAAGAACAATATTTAGTGCTTACATTTTATAATTTCTAAAGGGATGCGATTTGATGCAAAGCGGATTTGCTTCTCAGCCGCTACGCTGTGCCCTGTTCATAAGCAACTTCGTGGTTCCGAAATCCGATCCTTTAACGATGTCGTCATTCATGTTAAAACCAGATTTACTTGCCCCCTCCGCTGCTGTGTGAGTTCCTCTAAACATGTAAACAATAACAGCCCAACTATCTACAATGAGTTAATTTCTCACTGTCTTTATATATATATTTATTTATATATAAAATTATATGTATATAAAGCCAAATCGGGGCGCGAAATGAAGGAATAAATACAACACGAATCAATTTTCACAAAAAGTTATATTTTTACATAGAAAAATATTTATGGATTAAAAAAAGAAATTAACAAAATTAAAGTGATCATGAATAAACACAAATCCACCCCACTTACTTTTTGAATTCACCAACCCGAGAAATTTTTATCTTGAAAACGGTAAAACCTCATAGTCACTAGCATAAGGAATATTTTTTTTAGGGAAACGTAACCAACAGCTAAAAGAAACATAAACAGTATGGCTTTATGTGTCCTAACACACAAGGAGGAATGAATGTTATGTCAGCAAAACCACATTATCGGCACTACTTTCTTCTAACTTTCAAAATCTGGCCTCCGCACCTAATACGGATGTCTATCTAATTGTTATAGTATTTTAATTATAGACTGCAATTTACGGTATGTTGAGAATGTATCCCATTCACGTATGTGTTAGAATGACGATAGCATTACTGACTTAACGTTTTATTTACTCGATGAAATTAAGTAAAAACTTTAAAAGGTGTACATGTTAAAGAAATCAAATGTTCTGAAGTTATGCCCTCTTTTAAATACTGAACCCAAAATTCGCCTCCTCAAGTTGTATATCCCACAAAATTAAAGCTAAACAACTGATTTTCTTCACTTCCTAAAAATAGTTTCTAGACATTTTACAATAAATACAAATGTGGAAAATGCAGAAAAATTTAAATAATAGAAACATTTCAACATACAGGTTGATTCAACCAGGAGTTACCGCCACTCACAGGGATTATTCCTAAACCGCACGCGTCGTTCTACGTAGCTGCACACGACTGTCTCTGTAGCGGCATGCATGATGCGCGCAAGTAGCTCCTCACGTGTTTGTGCAGTCCTTTCGTACACAATATCCTTCATCCATCCCCACACGCAACAATATAGTGCAGCTGTTCACCGTATTGCGTTTCCAATTTTTTGTATTAGTCTGTAAATATTGGGAACTGGACCTACAGTCATTTAACCAGTGGCGGATTTACCAGCAGGCTGAGTAGGCTGTAGCCTAGGGCGGCAGATTTTAGGGGCGGCAAATATTTTTTTATGTCTTACAGAAATTAAAAAGATTCATATTTATATACCTGAATGTTATTAGGTCCACACANTATGTATATGTATATATATATATATATATATATATATAGCCCAATCGGGGCGCTAAATGAAGAAATAAATATAACACGCAACAATTTTAATAAAAAGTTATATTTTTACAAGGAAAACCATTTACGGATTAAAAAAAGAAATTAACAAAATTTAAGTGATCATGAATAAACACAATTCCACCTCACTTACTTTTTGAATTCACCAACTCGAGAAATTTTTGATCTTGAAAACGGTAAAACCTCATAGTCACTAGCATAAGGAATAATTTTTTTAGGGAAACGTAACCAACAGCTAAAAGAAACACAAACAGTATGGCTGTGTGTGTCCTAAAACACATGGAGGAATAAAGGTTATGCTAGCAAAACCACAATATCGGCACTACTTTCTTCTAACTTTCAAAATCTGGCCTCCGCACCTAATACGGATGTCTATCTAATTGTTATAGTATTTTAATTATAGACTGCAATTTACGGTATGTTGAGAATGTATCACATTCACGTGTGTGTTAGAATGACGATAGCATTACTGACTTAACGTTTTATTTACTCGATGAAATTAAGTAAAAACTTTAAAAGGTGTACATGTTAAAGAAATCAAATGTTCCGAAGTAATGCCCTCTTTTAAATACTGAACCCAAAATTCACCTCTGAAAGTTGTATATCCCGCAAAATTAAAGCCAAACAACTGATTTTCTTCACTTAATAAAAATAATTTCTAGACATTTTACAATAAATACAAACTTGGAGAATGCAGAAAAATTTAAATAATAGAAACATTTAAACATACAGGTTGATTCAACCAGGAGTTACCGCCACTCACAGGGCTTATTCCTGAACCGCACGCGTCGTTCTACGTAGCTGCACACGACTGTCTCTGTAGCGGCATGCATGATGCGCGCAAGTAGCTCCTCACGTGTTTGTGCAGTCCTTTAGTACACAATATCCTTCATCCATCCCCACACGCAACAATATGGTGGAGCTGTTCACTGTATTGTGTTTCCAATTTTTCGTATTAGTCTGTAAAAATTGGGAACTGGACCTACAGCCATATAACAGATTTTCCTCCAAAAGACTTGAGGAATAAGCCATGTGAGTAGTGGTAACTCCTCGTGAATCATTCTGTATAATATATGTAAGTTAATGTTTTCTAATAATTAAACATAATTTCAAAATCGAATTGATATCACGAAACATTACTTCGTCTCATATAGCTAACAACTTTAAAGTGACTTAATCAATACTATTTATTTAAGAGTACTAATTTTTCCCAATGAGGCGAAATCAGAGACTACAATTTTAATTGGCATGCTTGCTTGCAAATTTTAAGAACTGTAAAACCACGACGTATGAGATATTCACACTCTTCATATTTTTAATTTTTCACATTTCCTTTAACTTTTCAAATTCAAATTATTCGGGGCAGAACTTGTATTTTGTAGCACTGTTCGTAAAACATTATTTGCCGCATATATTCAATTTATAAATAATAATTTAAAAAACTTGTATGTAGCTTATCGTACGTATCTCTATAATACATAAATAAAATCCTGTTTAATATTTCTCGCCAACTGCTTAGAACGTCTCGCAGGGAGTGAGTGCCCCAGTGACCGCGGTAACTATTCCGTCATTGCGACGATCTGCAAACCCTGCATGCTTAGAGCAATAATAATTTTACTATCACTGATTTCCGTCTGGAGTTGAATTAAACTCGTACAAATATATTCAGTGTTATAATTAGAGCACAATGTTTCTAGACATCAAGCTGCTTATTCACACAGTAAAATATGAATAAAACTAAAATTATTGTATTTATTAGTTTCATAATAATCACTGGTCAGTTTATTGCAATGCATAGGACGTAAGTGGAGAAATAACAGGGTTAGGTGAAACATCAAAGCAGAAGTCGTACGACCACTTGACGACCCGGCCGCTCACCGCGTACGGTCGCCTGACACACGGGCACACTTTGCCTCACAAATATTCACGGCCAATGTATTTTTTTGGTCGATACCTAAACACTCGCGGCTAGTTGAGTTTTCCCAAGTCTACAAAACTGTATACGTAATTTTTTTTAAGTTTGCATCAACCTCTTTAGTATTAATAAGAGAAAACCATACTTAATTGTCACAATGATTACCTTAAGTGTGTTGAATAGCTTAATTCAGACTATGTATTAATTGACAATTTCTATTGCAGCAGATGTAAAGGTAAAATAATCTCCACTTTATGAAAAAAGTAAATGGTGCACTTATCTGGGCGTAGACTGGTTCGGAATAAGGTATGTTGTTCATATTTCCTCATTAATTTACGATACAGTGCGCGAAATACTGCACACAGTCATGTTATTTCCACAGGGTTTCCAGAAATCACACCCGGAAAATGCTGTGGTTTTCTTCTTAACATGTCATGGCCGATTTCCTCCCCATCCTTATATTGTTCAAGCTTGTGATTCTGCCTGGTCTCTAATGACCACTGTTGTCGACGAAATGTTATCCCCCCCCCCTTTTTTTTTTTATCAAACAAAGTATACCTTTCAAAAACGCAGGTTTACACCACCTATTATTTTCGCGTATTCTATACACCGAATTATTAAATTAATTAATTAAATTTCAGCAAACTTTATTACAACTTGCTTTTACAATAAAAACACCAATTAACCAACATTGATATATTTATTGATTCTTGTAATTTTACCTTCTTTCCTGAGGAGCAATCATAGCCTTATGAGCTAACATTACTGTGTATGTGTGTGTGTCCCTTAAAACTTTTGCCACGCTTGTAGTGCCGCTTTAGGCCAAACGAACTGATATATTTTTTTTACCATGTCATATATATTTTGAAAATAGCGGCTTTATATATAATAAATATGTTTATAACGTTTCGAGTTTACTTCGACTCCAGACTGAAATTAGTGATAATAAACATTATTACTATTTTTAACATTCAGGGTTTGTAGATCGTCTCAATGACGGAATGGTTACCGCGGTCGCTAAGGCACATCCTACGAGACATTCTCAGCAGTAAGTGAGAAATATTAGACATGATAGGCCTTTTATTTATATGTTACAGATATACGTACGCTAAAGAACGTAAGGAAGAATTTTTTATGTTTTTCTTATTGCAAAATATTTTCAGCGTATTAGATAGAGCGTAATATTTCTTATCATGAAGTTGCTTATACCCTAAATCAAAATAAATAAATAATAATGCAATATTATTGCCATTTACTAACTTCATAATAATCTCTGGACCCGTTTCTTGTAATGAATTCCATGTAAGTGGAGAAATAATATCGCTGTTAGGTGAAACAACGCTAGTAGCACTGAACGGGGAAAAAAGTGTTTTTTTGAACTTAGGCTACTCTTCCTCGAAGCAGAAGCTGTACGGTCACTTGACGCCTCTGACTCTCGGCGCGTACGACCACCTGACGCATTAGCACATTTTGCCTCAGAAATCTAGCATTTTATGATTTAGCTTTGTGCTGTGTTCGTACGAAGCTTTCGTATGGCACATATTACTATACTGTTTCATTATTGGTCGGAAAAATAGAGGGACGAACTTCCAGTAAGCTCCTTGTGCTCTTATTGGTTACAAATAAGCCGTGACCAGGCATTCACGCTGTTGGCCAGTGCAGGCAGTGCGCAGTAGCCAGTAGCAGTCTTACGGTCACTTGTCGCTACGGTCACATNCCAATGTACCACCAGGGCACCACTCCCGCACAGCAGTGGAGAGGGTCAACATTGGAGAATGGTAAGGGGTAAGGTTAGGTGGGGAACGTAGAGTGAAGTCGAGGAGTCAGCGATAAGGATGAGAATTCCCCGTTTTTGTACTCTGCGATGCTGGAGATGATTGGAGTGGTTGTGCCGACTGTGTGTGCTGACTCAAGCTACAATGGTTCCTTAATTAAGGAGGTTTAATACCGAAGTGGCAGGTGGCAGGAGACACCTAGCATGGTGCTTTCAGACAGAAGAATCAAGACAAGTGACATACAGCTTGGTTTCCTGCTTAGTTCGCAGAATGTCGGACGAACAGCTAGATTTTATTGTTTTGGTTGGTGTGATAACTTCTAGAAGAAAATATTTTACAACTACGCTGTAACGTTTTTTGTACTATTACAAAAATTATTATTGGGAAACTACGTTTTTTAAATTTTATTGTTACGAGGGCAAATCAATAAATAAGTTACACTTCCACGTTATGGCCATGTATGAAACCACCTATACATAGGCAACACGGCTATGACAACATACAATGTAAGTTCACTTTTCCACATAGTCCTCAAGAGACTGTAAACATTTCTCGGAATGGTCAACCAAATTTTCGATTTCGGATACGTAGACATCTCCTGCAGCGCTATGTAACCACCCAGAGACAGCTGCTTTCACTTCCTCATCGTTTCGGAATCGTCGTCCACCGAGATCCTTTTTCAGCTTACCGAAAACATGAAAATCGCATTGCGCTAAGTCTGGACTGCATGGAGGATGTTGCCATACCTCCCACTTTAATCGCTGCAGCAGTTGCCGTTTGGCGGGCCGTGTGAGGTGTTGCGGTATCGTGCAACAAAATCACACCCGCGCTCAATTTTCCCCGGCGCTTCTCTTTAATTGCTTTACGCAATCTGTCAACGATGAGGAGGTGAAAGCAGCTGTCTCCGGGTGGTTACATAGCGCCGGAGGAGATGTCTACGCATCCGGAATCGAAAAGTTGGTTGACCGTTCCGAGAAATGTTTACTGTCTTTTGGGGACTATGTGAAAAAGTGAACTTACATTGTATGTTGTCATAGCTGTGTTGCCTATGTATATGTGGTTTCATACATGGCCATAACGTGAAAGTGTAACTTATTTATTGATTTGCCCTCGTATAATCTATTCAAAGTAAAGTGAGCACTTTTGAGGCCCTAGTTACTTTTTTTCTATCAGCCATATTTTATCCTACCGCCACCCTGTAAAATAAATGTTGTCATTCAAGTATTAAAAATAGTGTTTATATTCCACCGCACTCGGAAGTTAACGTCTAAGGTTAAAATAAAATATATTTATTTACTATTCCAAATGAGAGGGCTTTCAAAAGTGCTCACTTTACCGTGAATGGCCTATATAAAACTAAATGTATTGAAAGTACAGAATTTAATAGCATACACTGTCTATATTGATCGAAGCTCACAATTTCAGAGATTGTAAATCTGCATACAAAACTTTAGACAAGTGTGTAGTCAAGTTACAAATTCTCGTTTTTACTCTTTTTAAGTTATACTTCTTTTGGCGCGTTGAGGGTAAAAGTTTAGTGTGCAACGGAAGTTGCGTGCGCTCAGTGTAACGAAATTCGACAGAGATCCGGGGGGNGGGGGGGGGGGGGTATTTATGACCCAACGTGGTGCGCGTATCGTCTAGCTATAAACAAACGCAAAGTACACAACATAGCACGTGGTTATATACAGTATAAACCGACAGAAAATCAGTTAATGTAATGAGCAAATTAAAATATATATATAAGTAATTAATTGTGAATATATATATCTTATTAATTAATTTTACTTACATTGTGCCGTAAAAAATTTGTTAGTGACAAAAATTGTGTAATAAAATTTTGAAAGTGTTTTTAAGTATTTGAGGAAAATTTTTGTAAGTATTTAATTTTGTTCTTTAATCAAACCTTTATTAATTGTATTTAATGTCTTCAGTCATTTTATCGTTTTCCTACTTACATAAATTATTTGTATACGTAATAAAATTTTATTTTAGTCACGCCAAAGAAGTATGATATCTAACGCGCGTACATAATTACACGCACCCATTTTTTTAAATAAAAAAATTATCGATTAAATAATTATTTGATTAAAAAATATTTTATAAAAGGCGAGGGATTATTTTTGCTTTTCACTAACGAGCACAAAAACTTTAAAAACGGGAAAGTTTCTGCCATATGGCATCACTGCGCCGTTCCTACCGCGTGCCTAGACTGTTCAGTACGAATGCGTCACTGAAGAGGCACGTGGCGCGCTCTAAAACAAGAAGTTATCCATATAACTAATGAGTCTACTTTCCTCTACATTGATGCAAATAGTTTTGAGGTTTTTTGAAAAGTTAGATGGTAGGCGGGTCTCTACGTCTCGTTGATCGCAATATCATTAGAGATGCAACCAGAAGTAAATGCAATACTAGTGAGACAATTACAGATATACACATACCTTATCTGGGACTCAACACAGAACATCTCATACCGTAAACTGGCGTGCAGCCAACTATATTACAGAGGTAGGATTCGGAGCATCAACTTCGGTAGTAATGAGGCTGAAGTTTAGGTAGACAGAGTTTAGCAACTACAGAGGCATAATTTAGAAAACAAGTGTGTGAATCAGCCATATCATGTAAGTTTACGTGGCTTACAGTAGAACTAATTGTGTGTACAATTTGGTGAAAATAGGTTGACGGGTTGAGATATGGCATAAAACATTTAGTTTCTTATATGGTGCTATAGTAAAAAAAGGCCTAAAAACAGGCCCTGTATGTGCATATCTGATGCGCCTAATAGATGTCAATAAAAAGTTAAGTTGGAATTTTTTTTAATGATTTAATATATATGACTAAGTTATTTAAATAATTTATATTGCACCATTTTGAAAAAAAAAGTCTGACCCACTTAAATTTTGTAAGTTTACATGGTCTACTGTACAAAAATTGATGGGAATTCGAAGATTGGTTCCCGAGATATGGCATACATGTTGAATTTTATCAACTGGCACTATGTTACAAAAAATCTGCAAAAGATGCTTTCTCTAAGCATATTTAATTCTTCTAATGGTTACTCTTAACATACTAAATGTAATTAAATACGTATAAATTGTTTAACATATATGGCTAACTTGTGTATATCATTTGTATAACTGCCATAATGTAAATAAAGAAAGAGACACTACTTGACATGACCTACTATAGCACTACTTATGTGCAAAGTTCTGTGGAAATCGATTGGTTGGTCCCGACATAAAGGCATAGCATAAAGGCTCCAGTTTCTCATGTGATGCTATTTTCATTACTGTATTGGCACATTCTGTGATTGTCATAAATGCTGCTACATATTAAAGAAAGTCGGTTGAAATTGTTTGGGACATATGACATACTAACCTAAAATATATACATTGCTGTTATTTTGAAAATATGTGACTGCCTCCTTAAGTAATATAAATTTAGATGGATAGCATATTGTTCTGAATTACCTTTTAAGCTAATTCGTATTTGAATGTGTCTTAGGGGCGTAGCTCAATAATGAGTCATGATTCGGTAGAGCACAACAGTATAAGATGAGGTTTATTACACATAATGAGTCTACAATAACTATTTTAATGATTGATCGGGGGAGCTTTAAATTGAATACCAATATGCGAATTAATTATATTAAGTTTTAATACCTCACGCCATTCTGTTATATCTAAATGGAAAGTCCCTACCTTGTTCATGTTGCTGGAAGCTAATTCTAGGAGGCGGTTAACGACGGCCGGACACACCCATATTCTGTGGTCTTCTCTCTGATCGGGTCGACGACAAAAGACGCCACTCCTAGTGTTAAGCTGGCCTATATCGGTTGCGTTGTTTAATATTTCGGCCCCGTTTACTGGCCGGTGGAAGGGATTTCTGCAACTGTCTTCACAAGGTGGTGTTGCAAACACGCTCATGTCCTTGTTTAATGTTTGATTGTGTGATCAGGCAAGCCATTCAGCTAAGGCCTGATCACATCCTAATATCTCCCCCTATCTTCACTAGCGAGATGCCCTCATCTTGCCCTAGAGTCCATGGGGATTATATAGATGACTGGGAGTTGAGGGGTTCATGTTGTGGCAGCAGGAATGAATATGGATCGGGTTGAAGTCCTCTTCGCTACGGTAGGAAATATTTTTGAAAGGAATTATAGTAGACGGATAAGTTAGGTATAAGGAACTGCCAATTGGTTTCGTGCAATCCTCGGGCAAGGTGGGCCGGTCAAACGCTGAGCTGTGTGTTTACAGTGGCTTTGCGGGCCTTGAACTTTCATTTCTGCTGGGTGTGCAAATTATCTTCCACGCGAGCGCGACAGACGCACCGCGGGCGGTTCGCGAACGCGTCAGCCTTTCTTGAGTTTGTCAGTCCCTAAGTACTACTTGGCGTGGATCGTTAATTACATTAATTCTTGTAAAAAATGACACAACCATTCAACGTAAAACATTGGTCATTATAGCGGAAAAGAATTATTTAAACTTAAAAGAATTTGAATTGTTAAAATTAACTGCTCTCCCCGTTACAACAATTATTGTGATTTCTTTGTACAGAAAATACTCTTGCTGAAAATAAATACATGTTAAAGCACTGACAAAAATAGTGATGTTATAGGAGAATGTTACATACTAAAATGGTTCGTCGTCACTCTATTAGGATACTAATGGGATGGTATCGAAACTTAGAGTATTATTTAATTAATAATTGTAGCTTTCATAAAATTCAAAAAGATGTAGCAGCTGTGTTTCTACTACGTTTCAATATTTAAGAGGGAAATGGAAAGGATACTTAAAATAACATTTACACAAGATTAAAGATAACAAAACAAAATGTTGATGTAATAAATGTTACTTATTATACAAGAAATATGTGTCTATAACACATAATGATATCCATTGAATGTGGTTAGTTGTACAAATGGTTCGTTTTCTATGAAAATTAAAATCTAATTTACAGTGATAATAAAGTCATTACTTTTATCTTAAAGACTAAATTATTTAAATGATTACAATTTAATACAGTTTTACAAATCAGNCAGATGTCTCTAATTTAGACAATATATTAATTTTGTCATATAATATATATACATATATGTTTATGTATATTTGTTACAAGCTGTGGAATATGACTTTTTTTTTTTAATTCATTTGATTCTTAAATCTGGTTTCAATTTTTCCTTTTATTCTAGATAATACATTTCAAAAATATATTACGGAGGCCTCGTATTAGCAATCGCTAATTTTTTTTCTTTTGTTATGCAATCATAAACTTTTTTAAAGTAAATTTGGTTATGTGTTACTGTAAGGTACCTGCAGGGTGTGGCATGAGTGTTGTAAGTAAAATATGTGAACCGCTGGTTACCTGTAAATATTTTTACATAGGAGTTGCGAGCTGAGATAAGCGGTAGTGCTGACAGCTGTGAGCGCGGTGCTGAGGTTTTTGCGTGTGACGTCAGGACAGGTGTTCTCGTGGGCGTTGCTTGCGCCGTCCTCTGGAGGGACTTTACATGAGGGGGGTTTGTTGTGACATCACTGCTGGTTGCTGTTGACATGGAACATGCGGTACCATTGATCTGAAACTTGCAAGGAAATGTATCAACAGATTGCCTTCACAGTTTGTCGAAACATCTTATATNACATTTTCCTTAAATAAATTAATATGGCCCTAATATTTTATAAGGCTTATATTTACTCAATTAACTTGTGGATTTAATCATGTTTTATTATATTTATAATTGCATTATATTGCTCGGTGTGTCCGACCTTGGAAGCTTATGTATTTAAACGTGAGTTAAAGTTCATTTATTTCTAAACTGTCGTCAATTGTTCTCTCGGACGGTATATGAATACTAACTTATGTTACAAATTTATAGTTACATTACTGTTTTTCATCCAGTTATTAGTTAATGCCTACATATCAGGGCGGTTATGCTAGTACCTATTTTCATACAATATTTTCTTTTCAAAATAATTTATTGTAGTTAGCTGTGTGCGTGGATAAAGCTCATAATTATTAAAATGTTAATATGTATGCTGGGCACCAACACATAGCATAAGTAGAATATAATTACATTGATTATTAAAAAGTTAAGATTATAATAAAAGAGTAGAATGTATAGCATGTTAACAAGGCCGAGGGACATCAACACATAGTATAAGTAGAACATAATGACTCTGATTAGGCAAATAGAAGATAGTAGAGAGAAAAGGAACACATAAATAATTAAGTACATAATAATTACACTTCTACTTCTACACAAAGGGGTAATATACGGTGATTGGGGAAATCTGCACTCAATGATTTACACCAGGGAGGTCAAAAATGAAAGTACCCTCGTGATATACTTTCAAAGCACTGTGAAGTAGAGAAAATACCCACAGCAAAAATCCAACACAGCCAAATTGCGCCCCTACTGCCTGAACTCTTTCAAGGCTAGTAGAGCACAGAAAACAGGCCCCTCTGGTCGGGTCACAACTCCGCCAGAGGTCCAAAGATTGCCCCCACGCCTCACGCGAAACGAAAGGTTTGACCTCATGTGTAAGTACTCCTTACAATTGGGTGAATGTGGGTTTAACCATGAACAGACAATACAGTCGATGTGGGTGTGTCTCAGGCCCTATTCCCATTTCGTTAAATACCCTTGACATGGCACACAATTATTCCTTCTAACGCCAGGTTTAGCAGTCTGCGCATCAAACAATACAGTGCTGACTGGCACGGCGTGTCGCTCGCACGTCCGAAAGCCACGAAGATTGGCTAAGTCCTCGGATCACAGAAATGCGTAAACCCAGCGGAATTCATTCTCCCTGTGTCCTTATAGCACTGGTTTGTGGGAAGTACGTGAACATATTTGGAGTATGAGAAACAATAAACTAGAACAGTTAACTTAAGTTTAAAAGTGGGTGTGGGGAAACATTTGCGTAGCGTGCGCTGGCACGCCTTTTCGTAACACAGTGGCACTTGAGCCAAGGAAGTGCTGATGCAGGAATGTGCTGTCTCGGCACTTTGTAACTGGATCGCCTGTCTTGTAGGCGCGACTTCTCGTCCTTCCACATGCCAACTTTGATACTGGCTTTATGTCAGAATACTAAAATCTCGTAGTTAATTTTCATTCATTATTTCTATGCCTGTTATGAGAAGTTTCTTAAATAAATAGTATGTAGACTGAGGGGAAAATATAATAAAAAATATATTTTTTATCTGTGCACAGCAATATCTAACTATTTACAATATGGCATACTGCATGGAGTTTATTAACTTAGCATGAGTTGCAAGTTAATATAATGAAAATGCCCATGGGATTATGAATTACTATCACAGTAATAGTTGCATTTCCATTAACTACATCCAGCGCACACAGGTGATCTATACCTTAATTTAAATTTATAGAATGGTATTGCTGAGGTAAATTGTTTACCAGTATATGTACACAACTAGAGACTTGCGGTTTACACTGAAATTCTTTAAATTTTAATACAGTTTGTTATTTAGGTTTCAAATAATTGCTTCGTGTGTTTAGATATTGGGCTGTAAAAGATAAATTATTATTTAAACCTAATACATTTTAAAAGTAGATATTATGACATAATTTTAATTAACTGCTACTTAAAAGCTAAAAGTTTTAATGTTAAAAGTGGACGCTGCTGAAATTTTGCAATTATTATTGTGGAAATTTGAGTGGATGGGTGGGGAATTTATTGAAATCAGGTTGGATGGTAGAGAAGCTGATGCAAGGCTAGGGAGGAACCAAGCCTCCACCATTGTTCTGAATTAGCTTTTAGGCCATTTCATACTTGAAGGTGTCTAAGGGCATAGCTAAATAATGAGTCATGATTCGGTAGAGACAACAATATAAGATAAGGTTTATTACACATAAGGATTTTACAATAACTATTTAAATGACTATTGATCAGGGGAGCTTTAAATTGAATACCAAGATACTAATTAATTATATTAAGATTTAATACCTCATGCCATTCTGTTATATCTAAATGGAAAGTCCCCACCTTGTTCATGTTGCTGGAGGCTAATTCTAGGGGGCGGTTAACGACGGCTGGACAAACCCATCTTCCATGGTCTTCTCTCTGGTCGGGTCGACGACAAAATACGCCGCTCCCAGTGTTACGCTGGCCTATATCGGCTGTGTTGTTTAATATGACGGCCCCGTTTACTGGCCGATGTAGGGGATTTCTGCAACTGTCTTCGCAAGGTGGTGTTGCAATCACGCTCTTGTCCTTGTTTAATGTTTGAAGGTGTGATCAGGCAAGCCGTTCAGCTAAGGCCTGATCACATCATAACAATATGTATAACTTATAACCTGAATTTGGTGGGTAACAGTTAATTTTTTCTTGAGAGAGGGGACACAATCTTAATCTTTAATTTAGTGCTATCTTCAATAATGGCTGACAAATTAGTTTGTATATTAGCTATAATTTTTGCATAAATGCTGACAGCATACGAAATTATGTTGGAATTGATTACATGGTTTGATAGCTATAGCATAGTAGTCTATAATGTTTATGTGGCTGTCATTTTTAATATAATAACCTGATTTACTAGAACATGTCAGTTTATTTTATGTACTGTAGTATTACTTGAGTGTAAAATTTAGTAGGAATCGGTTGATTGTTTACCGAGATATGATGAAAGTGTATTTTTCATGTGGCCCTATCTTTCAAACTGGTGGACAATAGAGGCAATGTTTGGAAACATTTAATGCCTGTTAAAGACTGTTTCAGCATAACAATTTTAGTCGAAACTGGTAAAACGGTATTGTAAATATTGCAAATGAACCGAAAATATTTATATCGCCATCGCCATCATTTTGAAAATAAATGCCCTTATCCAATTAAATTACATATATGAACATGGCCTATAATACTTACCGAGACATAACATAAAAAGCTTTATTTTGCATGTTGCACTATCTTCCAAAATGGTGGATTAGTAACATCACTTTCTGAATCCAGTGTATCCATATTGCACCGCCAATGCACCAAATTTGGTTTAAATTGGTTAAATTATTCCCGTGATATAATGTTATTGTTGTATTTTTCAATTTTCACTATTTTTCAAAATGGTGCACCAATAACATTATTGGTTTGTAAATTTAAATGCTTACATTATGCATTTTCAACGTATCAAATTCTCTTTAAATCGACTAAATGGTTCCCAAGGNTTTTTTTTTTTTTTTAATTTTCACTATTTTCCAAATGGCGCTTTGATAGCATTGTCGATTTTAAAATTCAAAGCATATATTATGATCTGTCAGCATACCAAATTTGGTTTGAATCTGTTGTTTTGTTCCTAAAATGTAATGGAACAGCTTTTTTTTCTTTTTTTTTTTTCTGAATTTGCATTATCTTTCAAAATAGCTAACCGATAAAATTATTACATTCTAATTTCGACATTCATATCTTGCTCTATCAATGTACCAAATTTGGTTAAAATCTGTTTAATAATTCCAGAGATATAACATGGTGCCTTACATTTTTTAATTACCGCCATTTTGAAAATAAGTATCCTGCGTGATCGAAAACTATAAATGTCTGATGCCAATACTAAATACTATACGTGGACGTAGTTTGGTGAAATTTTGGTTGTCTGGTTTTTATAGTTATTAGTGATGGTTTGGTGAGAAGGGGGGGGGGTGTTGCATACTTTCCAGACAGACATTCTGGTTGTTGCATAATGCCAATCTTTCCTTCGGAACGTAGGCTATAAAACAGTCACGCTTAATCCCGGATTGGCACGGCAAATTACACGCGACACATATCATGTGTCATGTCACTGAAGTGTGAAAGGTTACATTTGTTTTTAAATATTAGTTTTCAAGTGGCATGTGACGTGGCGCATGCAACCTGCAACGTGCCACTTGTCACTACCACTTGTCACTTGGGTGTGTATGCCCCGAAGTGCGCTTTAGAGGCAAAATTATTTTCTTCATTTTTGGCTTAATGCGCCCCATTTCATGATAAAAAAAAAAGTGTAATAATTGAGTAAAGTGACTTTTCAAAAATTAGTAAAAGATAATGTAGAAAATTTAAATTTATATTTTTTTTTGTACATATCTCTAAATTGAACAAAATTACGCTTCACCTTAAAATAGTTGTAAATGTTTTTTAGAATGTCACGAAGAATATAACTTGGAAATTTGTTTTGCGGTTCGTCCCTACTTTAATTTTAACTTTTCAGATAAAATTTAAAGTTGATGTTGAATGTTACAATTTAGTGATGTAATTCACCTTGGTTTTGTGAAAAGATCAGCATACTGCTGGCTTGTCTGTAACTTATTCACATTATTTTGTTGCATACAAGATCACGTACAAAATTATACTTGATATCAACATGTTTTAGACGCTTGTGCTCCCATCTATCGATACATTTGATACATGATTGATTGTCTTCATACATATTATAATTCCAGTAGAAATCCCCATTCCCTCACCTGATCCTTTCAGCCAAAGAACATCAGCACCTGCTTGTGCTATTGACAAGTATTCAGCTTCTGTAAATGAAAGTGTCACTATAGACTGATTCTTTGTATTACAAATCACAGTAGCTCCACGCATCGTGATCAAATGTCCAGATGTGGATTTTCAGCTTGGGTTACGGCCCCAACCTGCATCTGCTGACTTCTCAACTGTGATATCGCCAGACTTTGGACAGAACAGGCTGTTGTTTTCTTTAGACCTTCCCCTTGGTTCTTAGTTGCATTACTTTGAAATCTGCTCAAGTAGTTCAGAGAAAAGCTGAGATCTGGCCTTGTCGCTAACATTGCAAACATGAGACTACTAATTACCTGACGATAGGGTTTCTTATTGATACATTCAGCTTCTTTGCCATATACTGATATTGATGATATTAGATACTTCGCTGGATGGCATTCTTCAATTCCAAACGTCTGTAAAACTCTTTTTAAAATGCTAGTTTGACTTAGGTACATACCTTAATTTGCTCGTTCGACTTTGATTCCCAAGAAATTGTTAAATTCCCCTGAGTCCTTCATATCAAATGTAGTCATTAAAGAATCCTTGGTTTCGTTTAATAATTTAGCACGATAGTTGTATAAAACGTAACCGTGCAGCGTTCTCATTGAAGAGTAGGTTACACATCACTTGAGAAAACATATTTGATTCAATCTAGAAGAGAGGGTAGGATTGAACGTGACAATACCTACATTTATACAATGCGAAACCTATTCCTCTCACAAATAAACTTTTCAGCATATCCCTTTTCACTCCTGTGGAATATATTTCCTATTTGAGCTAATTTTAACGTTTGTATCAATTATATTATCATTTGTAAAATATCCATAATATATTTTGGTAATATCTTGACAACTTATATTTTTTTTCGCATAGAATACAATTTTTGGTTTTTCATAATTTTTTGTTGCTTCCTGAGAAGAAGCGGTACTCTCGGCTATTTTTGATGTTACCTAAGACTCAAATATGCTCCGTGAGATTGAGATCAGGATGGTGAAGACGTAATATCAAAACTACGTTTCATGCAAATTTAAACACGTATTATGTATGTTTTCCTGGTTGCTCCTGCCACCAAGGCGAACCGGGTTAGATTGCCGGTGGAATCGCTCTTGGATTTTTGTACGCGGGAATTGTGTCGGACGATCCCGCTGGTTGGCGGGTTTTCTCCTGATCTGCCGTTTCCCCCGCCCCTTTATTCCGGCGCCGCCCATACTCAGCCTCATCGGCTCACAAGACCTCTTTGATAAGAGCCACCCAAACCTAACTCCATTTTGGTTGCCGTACCGACATTATTATTCACGTAAAAACAGTTACACGGGCCTTAGAAAAGAGTTTTATTAAAAGAGATTTAGAGAATTTATCGAGATTCATATCGCCCCTCTGGTCATTTTTTCTTTTATTTAAATGTCAGAAGTACTTTGTCTTCTATGGTTCGCACCGTAATGATCTTCTAACAGTTTCCTATTGCTAGCGTTACTCTAATTTTTTTGTTTCGGTTGTAGTAATCTGCTACAGTTTGTGGAATGGCCATGTCTCATCAATATAAATTTTGTTTACGTCGGCACGTTCTGCCACGTTTAATCACACTGACATATTTGCCACGGAATTCGCCAGTCTCCGTGTCCTTAATGAAGTCAAGTTTTCTCCGCAGCTGAAACACAGCTCTTAAACGCCTTCTTTGTCACAGCCAATCATGCTGTCTTCCCTTACAGCGTGTATTAATTTGTTGGAGTAACAGCGTGTTACATTGTTCATAAGATAAAATTTATAGTACTTAATTTTAATCACTCTCTTAGTAAACCAAACCACTTCCAATCCCATCCTTGCGCGATTATTTTACTGATGGTGCTGAAATTTAACAAGCGAACTTTTTCGTATTGGTATCTAGTCATTACCCGAGGATAACTGCACCTGATGCTCATGATAATAGTAACTTTTTCACATAGTTAACTTCTAGAAAAAGTTTTATTTTAATATTTAAGGCGTAGGCCTCTGTACAATATTACAAAAAAAAGCTATGTGACCTTTTTTTAGCCTCAGTATCATTGAATGAGAAAACATAAGTGAAAGATCATCTAAGTAGTCTATATTTTACAAAAATGTAACAGGTCGCTCACTACGATACGCTAGCAAGATGCTTTCGTATCGTTGTGAAAAAGTGCTGCATTTCCCCCCATATGAAATCAACTTACCCAAGTACGTTTCTACTTGAATTATTTGATGAAATAAGTTTTCATTGGGTGAAAACTCGTACGCCCAAAACTCCGAAAACTAACAAGAGTAAATCGCCAAGTGATCCCNAATAAGTTTTCATTGGGTGAAAACTCGTACGCCCAAAACTCCGAAAACTAACAAGAGTAAATCGCCAAGTGATCCCCTTTGGAAACAGTGAAGCGGTGGAAAACTAGACCATGTTATACTAATTTGGAAAAAAAACCTACTGTGTTGGCNTCCCTTTGGAAACAGTGAAGCGGTGGAAAACTAGACCATGTTATACTAATTTGGAAAAAAAACCTACTGTGTTGGCGACGAGGTAAATATGCACAACATTTAATTGAAACTGCTTCTTCTTGTAGAAGTTTTACGAAAGACCGAGACACGGGTACAAATGGAAAAAACTTAATTACTGTATTGTAGGCTATGTGAATACCTGCAAAGAGAAGCATCGTTTTCCTTGCGTAGTGTGGAAATAAGATACATAAGACGCCAAAGACAGTTGAGTCCTCTGTTTGGATGTAAGGTACACCAATAGCAGCACTATGATTTATTACAGCAGATTTCGCCTTCATATATATTGTGCAAAGCAAGGTGAAGGTACCGACTATGAAATATTGCATTCTTCAAGAAATATCATCATTCGTACTCGAAGCCGGAGTGTAAATATTGAATCGTGCTTGCGGATGCAATAATATCACACAATTCAAAAGTAATAAAGTAAGTTCATACAAGTTCAAAAATGAAATTTTTTAAAATCAATGTTTCACATAACAACAATTGTTATGCTACCAGTCAAAATTTTTGTGGGAGACTGGATTTTAATTTCCATATCCGCCGATCTTCATTAGGGGTTAACCTTTTCAACAGTGGTCGAACGAATACAGGACACAGAAGTATTTTCGCGATTACCTTCCCTTTGTCATGCGGCAGTGTAAACAGTATAAATCCTCAGTTTCTCACAGAGAACTTGAGTTGCTGCAAGGTAGGTTGCGACGGTACAGTCAGGCCAAGTTAACATGTTACCTGTCGATCAGACGATAAGATCCGGATCACGTGTTCTTATCCTCCTCTGGACCTTATCTTCGCCATCAGCTGCCGCACAAAGATTCCCCGTCGCTCCTAATTATTCCGTGACCATTCGTGGCCGGAACCCGGGCGGCTTGTGTCAATCAGGGCCATTCCTCAGCCTGTCCTCGGCTTGGCCCCCGACATACGAATGGTCCTGCTTGTTTATATGTATAGCCTTCCTTGGAATGAACTAGGGCTGGGGCGTATTCACGTGGGAAAGAAAACGGCCGAATAGATAGTTTNATGTATAGCCTTCCTTGGAATGAACTAGGGCTGGGGCGTATTCACGTGGGAAAGAAAACGGCCGAATAGATAGTTTGTTTGCATACCTTTAAAATGTTGGATTAGTCTACACAGAGCACTCAAACCATGTAACACGCGATTAAGCAATACAGTGCCCAACATATCTGCTGTGTTTATTATTAATGAAATATTTGCCAGGCTAGCTGGATAGTTTAGTATGGTAGGATGATATTCAGTTGGCGTTGATTCGGAACCTGCTGTAGAAAGGTACTATGAAACGCTCGATCATTAACTAAACTGTGGTAAGTTACTGTCCAATATGAAGTTCAGTGGAGAGGTTTGGACGGCCCTTTACAAGAGCTCTNATGTATAGCCTTCCTTGGAATGAACTAGGGCTGGGGCGTATTCACGTGGGAAAGAAAACGGCCGAATAGATAGTTTTTTTGCATACCTTTAAAATGTTGGATTAGTCTACACAGAGCACTCAAACCATGTAACACGCGATTAAGCAATACAGTGCCCAACATATCTGCTGTGTTTATTATTAATGAAATATTTGCCAGGCTAACTGGATAGTTTAGTATGGTAGGATGATATTCAGTTGGCGTTGATTCGGAACCTGCTGTAGCAAGGTACTATGAAACGCTCGATCAATAACTAAACTGTGGTAAGTTACTGTCCAATATGAAGTTCAGTGGAGAGGTTTGGACGGCCCTTTACAAGAGCTCTTGAGAGGCAGTGAGGGTGCAGCGAGTTAGACATGGAGCAGAGCCAGAATGCAAGGGCGGGGGAAACGGGCGATCCCAAAGAAAACCCGCCGACCAGCGGCATCGTCTGGTACGATTCCTACGTGTGATCCGATATGGATAATATGTTTTAAACAGTGTACATACTGTATTTCGTGATAGGTAACGGGACGATATAGGGGCGTAAGTGGTGGTAGGTCTTTCCGCGGAACGGTCAGAGTNCCCCCCGGGTCATTCCGGCTGTTCAGTAAACTGGATATAGTGTATCACAACAAGCCTGTTTCTATTTGGAGGGAAATTGTTCAAACATTTTACATTTCACAGTTGAAATGTGCAGAGCAACGAAATAAACTTCAAGAGGTTCTTTGTAGTTACATGGCTGCTGTATTAAAAGTGACCCACCAAGATATATCTCCAAGTCTTTTACTACAAATCGTACCAAGAAGTTCCGACCGCTCCATGAATATTTTATAAGGTTTTGACAAATTGGTATGCCTCGCCGTCTCACTACATGCGTATCAGATTTCGAAAAATATTTTTGACGGCATGTGGCATTTATAAAGAAAATATTATTTACTATCTCACACGTAACATTTGTATTGGTTAACATAAACCAACTGAATTAACTCTTGTCGCCAAGATATCCGCAGTTGAAATTCAGGTGTGTTTAGTACATATTAAAATATAAAAAACTGGGAAGGGAATACTTCAATCTCATGGACAGAATCATGCACAAATTGCACAATTTAAAGTACCCTGTATGTCAACTGAAGATAAAATGGTATATGATAAATTAAACGTTCTTATTCTATAAATATATTTCAAAAGCAAAAATGTAAAGTACGTAAAATTTTAATGTTAAATTATATTAAATTCGTTGTATTTCCTAACTCATTCTACTATCAAATTGCCTGTAAATTGTAAATTCACTAAGTATTTTTTTGTTAAATACAGTATTTAAGTGAAATTATTAAAATTAACTGCCGCGTCAGTTAAACCATACAAATACCGGACAGTTTGCACATTTATAAAAGCAATCCTGGTCGTGGTATCACCTCAACCAACAGATAGCAGCACCTCTGTGTAATCAGTCTAAAAGTTTCCATGCTAATATAACTGACTCGGAGGATTAACTTTATTTTATCTCTGGTAACAGTTTTTCGGAACGATAACAGAGTACAATTACTAAATCAAAACAGTAGGTAACGATATGAATATACGCAAATAGAGAAATGGGAGAAAACTGTTAATAAAAATGCAGAAATTAAAATTTTCTGTCTGAAGATTAATTGCAGGACACCTCTTGCCACTAGGTTATTTTTCGCACGCTTTTTGTTTTGTCGTTTAGAGTAACCTATGTATAGATTACTATAATATCGTTAAAATAGAATTGTCCGGTATCCTTCCCTACCATATTTGGTTAAACTATCCATAGCTGAGTAAGTTCTAGATGTAAATGTGATACGACATAAATATGTCACATTTTCTCTGTCTTTTTAACTTAATGTAACAGTGTTAACTATATGGTAATAAACAATTGCAAAGACAATAACTTGTATGCCAGGTCA
Organism: Clitarchus hookeri; assembly: GCA_002778355.1. Classification (NCBI taxonomy): domain Eukaryota; kingdom Metazoa; phylum Arthropoda; class Insecta; order Phasmatodea; family Phasmatidae; genus Clitarchus; species Clitarchus hookeri. Next base: position 1,355,646 of record NQII01000397.1, on the reverse strand, counting down.
CCTGCCTACAATACTAGGTGCTTACTGCATACCTTAAAAGAATTTTGTACCACCTGGATTTGTGTTACTAGGCTGCTCATGTTCCAAGAGTAAGTAGCCTATGGGATGAAAATACACACTGTCTGTACACAATACCACGCCACACTTGAAAAATATATTTTTGTAATGCACCTACTGTCCCAGCGAACATTCTTCATGTGCAACCAGTTACCTACAGGAGGTGCAAATATTTTTTGAGGTGTATGGTTTATACACTGGAGAGCCAAAAAAACTGGCATAGGCGTGCGTATGGAAATAACAGAGGTATGGAACCAATCAGAGTAACCCGATACGGTCGGCAGCGCCTATATAAGACAACAAGCGTCTGGAAAAGTTGCTAGATCGGTTACTGCTGCTACAATGGCAGGTTATCAANTATAAGACAACAAGCGTCTGGCAAAGTTGCTAGATCGGTTACTGCTGCTACAATGGCAGGTTATCAAGATTTCAGTGAGTTTGAACGTGGTGTTACAGTCGGCGCACGAGAAATGAGACATATAATCTCAGAGGTAGCGATAAAATGTGGATTTTCGCGTACGACCATTTCACGAGTGTACCGTGAATATCGGGAATCCGGTAAAACATCAAATCTTCGACATCTCTGAGGCCGGAAAAGGATCGTGAACGAACGGGACAAACGTGACAGACGTGCAACCCTTTCTGAAATTGGCGCAGATTTCAATGCTGGGGCATCAACAAGTGCCAGCGTGCGAACTATTCAACGGATAGTTGTGCTTTCATGTTTCCCCTCCCCCTCCCCCAAAAAAACACTAACGCTAGGGACACTTATTGATCTGATACATTCACACAAGTAACAGCCATTACTAGTTATATTCTCACCACATATGACAGACTTGCAACTTGTCTCTTATCTTTCAGTGCAATGATTTTGGCAGTATTGTGTTGTACTACTGTATTGGGGGAGGTGTCATGGGCTCCTTATATTTGGGAGAAAGGTATCTGCATGATATAAGTATCAGGGAGTGCTATGCCGTATTATGCAATCGTGGCAACTCGCATGTTACTCCAGAAAGGCTGGATGAATTGCCATTCATTAGCTCTCTCTATCAAGGCAACTCTCAGGCTCCTCGAGTGATGCTTCGGCAACTGCCACCCCTTCTTTGGGTTTAAGAAGTTGAGAAAGATGCTGGGCGCCGAATAATGCCACATGGGATGCTCGCTACCGTGGAGGTGTCTGCCACGTTGGCTTGAGCCACGGTAAGTCAGCAATGCGCGACCATTTGGGAGGGGAATTACTGAGCACTCGGGCTGTTGAAACCCAGAGCAAGAATGCAATGCGAAGAAATTATTTTGGTCACAGTAACAGACACTTCAGTGTGAAACACACAAAAGCTGTGGGAAACCCCAAGTAGTCGCACGAGATTGGTAAGCCCTGCTGGAGATTCTTTCTGGTGTTTGGTGCACTGAAATTGGTGTCGTGGCAGTGGATGAAACTCCGCATGCTGAAGGAGACCTTGAGGGTTCCACACCCATTGATGCATCGACTTGGTGAGCGGCAGCACAGCTTTGGTGTTTTCCTGTAAAGACAGTCGAGCTGAGGGTAGCACCTCAGCCAGACAATGGGTAGATCAGTGTGCGAGGGTCTCGATATGAGCGGAGTATCTCAGTAACGATGTGGGAAGTCATTGTGTTTTATCGACAGCACCAGCTTGGGCTAGTATCTTGTAAGATTTTTTTAACTGGAGGTGCCTGCATTGATTGAGTGTATCTCAGTATTTAGTCAGGCCCTTCAATCAGGTTATGAACCAAGAAGGGTGAGGTACTTTTGTAAGGCATCCTATGCGATATAAAACGAGTAACTTTGAACATGTGTACTACTGGTTTCGTCTACATTGAAATTCCTACACTATAAGAAATAAACATTTGCCAATTCACGATTTAAGAGAGAAATTAATATGTCTTCACATGAATACATGGATTCTGCCTGCTGAGTGCAATTTTGCATTGTCACCTACAGGAGAGCTTCAGACTCATCCTTCCTGCTGCCTCTTTTTCCCGAGGAAATTAATATTTTAGTTCTTTTCTGGTGTAAATAATATTTTTATTTTGTATAAGTAATTCTACTTGTTTCCTAGCAATATTAACAATAGTGAAAAAGTATTACAATACATGTTAAATATCATAGGGAATTTTGCTAGTTGCTCTTATTTCACCCATCACAGAAATACCAGTCATTCATGTAAACGAATTTGGTAACAGCATATGCAAGTCTGTCATACATGGAGAGAGGAGAACTAGTAATGGCGAATAGTAGACACCGTCGCACGCAGCAGAGAACTAAGGCAAGTTAAAAACTTGGGCGGAAATTGCAGCTTTCTCTCATATTTTATCGCCCACACCGTTTGCTATATCTGCGGTAATGCGGACAGTGGTTTATGAAACATGTCTCAACAAACATAATCATTTTAAAAGTGTAATATTCGAAAAAGAGGCCAGTGAAATACCCTTTCGGACAATAAAAAAAAACCATCACAAAGAAACAATGTGATAACAACGAAACACTGTAAATAGTTACAGTATGGGCTCGTATGCACGTGATCCCATGTTGGTGCATTTGTATTTTATTGCACTCTTGGCAGTGGTGCTGCAGTTATACATAGCTTCATGATGTGACTCGCGAAATGTTTTTGGACACTTTCTGTATCTCGCATCTTGGTTCGTGACATGGTCCATGACGTACTTTGAGGAATGATAATTATTAATTGACTCTATTCGTGGCACTGTTGACAACATAGTTTGAGGCATGTCATGTAACTCGCGTATTGGTTCGCGACATGATTTGCCACGAGCTTCACTACTCGAGTCGCTGCATGATCGCGGTTGATGATAAGTTTTTACTGATTTGTGTGAAGTTTTTGCGAAGATTCGCGAAATTTTGCATGAAGAGGTTAGGAATGAGATTCATATTAGGCAACTTGTTTCGAGATTGGTCGTCATCGTCTGTTAGTGTGGATGGTTGGTTTGGCCAGGTTGGTCTTACTGGTTGGCCTCCTCTATTTTTCTAGTCAGTTTGGCAGGAGTTGGTCTCAGCAGAAGTCTGTCTTGAGTGGAGTCATTCTCGGATGGTGTAACTCTCGGGTAAAGTTTTTCTTGGATGGAATCATTCTCGGGTGGATCAAGTCTTGCGTTGAGTCAGTCTTGGGTTGAGTCATACTTGGGTGCATTAGTCATTGGTCAGTATGGTTGGTCGGTATAGATAGTTGACAGGTCAGGTTGGTTGGCTGGAATGGTCCTTTGGTATGGTCAGTTTGTATGGCTTGTTGGTTGGCCTGGTTGGCAGGAATGGTCCTTTGGTATGGTCAGTTTATATGGCTTGTTGGTGTGACTGGTTGGCACGCTTGGTTCTTATATTAAGCTGATATTACTGGCTTGTATGGTTGGCTCATATGGCTGATTCGCATTGTTGCCTGTAGGCATGTTTGATTAGCATGGATGTCTAATATAACATGTTCATATGGTTGTTTGTATAGCTGGTTCATGTGGTCGGGTGGTATGGTTTGTTCGTATGGCTGGTTCGTATGGCCCGTTTGTATGTCTTGGTGGCACTGTCGGATCATATGGCTGGCTGGTATGGTCGGTTCTTATGGCTGGCTAATATGGTCGGTTAGTATGGCTGGCTGATGTAGTCGGTTCGTATGTCTGGCTGATGTGGTCGGTTCGTATGGCTGACTGGTATGGTCTTCTCGTATGGCTGGCTGGTGTGGTCGGTTCGTATGGCTGGTTGATATGGCTGGCTTGTACGGATTGTTCGTTTGGTTGGTCTTGCCTATTGGTATGCACAGTCGATCTTGCTGGCCTTTTGACCTGGTTGGGTATAATAGGTGTTTGGTCGAAAATTTTGCAAAATTTTGCTAAGTTTTGCGAAACTTTTGCGCAACTTTTGCGCGAAAAGGTTAGCAAAGAGATTCTTATTAAGCTGCTTTTTTTCTGACATTTGTCGTCATCTGTTGGTACAGATTGATTGCCTTGCCTGTTGTTGTAGTCAGTTTATGGTTGGTCGGTATGATTGGCTGGTCTGGTTGGTCTGGGTGGCACGGTCGTCTAGTATGTCCAACTAATAATAGTCAGCCTGTATTTTTGGCCAATTTGGTCGGCCTGGTCGGCTGGTAAAGTCCTTTGGTATGGTCTGAACCAATCACGAGCGATGGTGAGGAGATGTTGAGGGCCGACGAAATACCCCAAAAAATATAGTGGTGAGGTAGAAGGGGTCGAACTATAGTGAGTAGATGGAGCTGAGCGAATTGATTGTAGTATGAGGAGGAAGTCTATGGCAGGGTGGTAGATGGCAGAGGGGAGTTCAACTATAGCGAATGATCAGATGATATATGACAACAGGTTGGTGTAGGTGGAGGGTAATAGACTAACATGTCGAACCATAGTTAGAAAATGGCATTTAGAGAACTAGCTGGAGTGAGAGTAAGGGCATGGGTGTCATTGTTTAGGGGAGTGGTTGGGTGTCGGACAGTGAGGGGGTGAAGATTCGTGTGATGGGTTGATGGTGAGGGTTAACGTTGAGGGGGACGAGCTAAAGAAAGTAAATAGTGATAAGATGGTCGAGCGCTATGGTGGGTTAATGACTAGGAGGTGGAGAGTCGGGTGGTAGGCTGGTTGCATGTGTGGATGTTGAGGTGGTCGGGATATACTGAGCAAATGGCGAGGGAGATGGAGAGTCGAGTGGTGCGATTGTGGTGAGGGTAGAGGGGGAGGAATGAGTTGATGTGTGTTACCAAAAGATAATAATTCATTTTTGGGATGTGTGTTACAAAAAGCCAATAATTATTTTTTGGTGATCGGCAGATTGATTGACCACAATGTCAATAATTGATTGACACAATAATCGAAGTTAACCTACTAATCAGTTGCCTACTGATCGTCGTACCAGGGAGTGACTGTGCTTTGCTATCTTTACGAGAATCTGACTCTCAGTACCATACACATCAAACTTGTTTTTTATTTTTTGCATTAATTATTGAATTTTTCCCTCTATTTTTTACAAATTTTTCTTTATTTTTTACTGGCATCAGGGTTGCCTGCACACAAGGTATTTTTGCGAATTTTGTAAGATTTTTTTTTAGTTCAAGGTCAGTGAGATTAAGGTCAAGGTCGTCCACATACAACATGGTGGTGGGCGTCAGTTGTGTAATTTGGTCCTTGATTTATACAAGTTATTAATATTTTGTTACGATTTTTTCTCGATTTTTTGAAATTAAAATTACTAGATTCCAGGTGAAGGTCACCCACATCCATCATTGGTAGAGATCAGTAATGTCATTTCCAAATAATTTTTTTCTTTCGATTTTTAGGGTTTAACGTTACTGGGGTTTAAATCAAGGTCATCTGCAACAACATGGCGGTCGGAGTCAATATTCTAATTTCCCCTAATTTTTTATTTGTTTTATATTGTTTGCAATTTTTTTCTCAATTTTTTTCAGTTCAAGCTCATTGAGGTCAAGGTAGCCCACATTCAACATCGTACCCAGAGTCATAAATGCTATTTTCCCTTAATTTTTCTTTTTTAAAATTTTTTTGCTAAGTTCAAGATATTTTTCGAGTTTAAGGTCATTGGGGTAACCCAAATACAAAATGGCTGCCAGGGTCAGTAATGTAAGCAAACATGACCACTGGTCTATTTATTCCACTGTACCTGGTTCAGAATTTAGTCCGCTTTTACTGCTCTGAAGACTAGTGGCTCATTCCACTAGGGACCTCGAATTCGCTTGCTACTCGGAAGACTTTGTAACAAACCGGCTTTGCTTTGCTCATTTAAGGATTCGATCGGACATATTTCCATTTTTTATTTTTTGGAGAAGGCGATTTTGGGGCAACATCAATATTTTCTGAAGTGATTTTTGGGGTAAAACAGGTTTTTGGTAGAATACATGGCCGCCCTGGGCCGACGATGTCTACTCCGACTGTGACATCAACCGAGTTGGCAGACGGCTTCGACTTCCGATCCCTCACTCCCCTGCGCCAGAAGGTAGATAATCCTACTACTCTACTGGCATGCACAAGTTACTATATACATTCAGGCACATGACTGCGAGTTTCAATCATTTTCGCCTTTGGCTCCATGAAGAAACTGCACTCGGCTGGCGTGACAATACAAAGCCGATAAAGTAATAACACATATTTTTGTGAACGAGTATTTTTGACCAGCTTGTCCGTCCGTACTTATCGTTTACGGTGTTATAACCTAATGAATCATCAGTAGCTGTTTGATAACAGGCCGTAAGTTTTAATTTTACGGGGTGAAATAAGTAATTTTGTCGCACCTAGCCATTCGAGCCAATTAGGCATCAGTCGCAATGAAGAATAGCGTCCCACTGGTATAATGCATGTTCATTATGGTCTATAAACAACTGCCCATGGTAATGGGATTGCTAGCTATTGACAATTAATAATGGGACAAGAGAACAATTACCGTCCTAATTTATGTCACGTATGAGTTGTGCTAGTTAATCTCAGGGCAATCAGAAAAACACTCTTATGACATACAGTACATCTTGGCACAGCGAGTTGTCTCTAAAGTATGTACAGCTCAGATTCAGAGTTTACCGATAAGTCTAGCCCACTTGCAGTTAGTACAAAAAAAATTGGTTGAAAGCCACTGAATGTAAACATGTACTTCATTATTGTGTGATTTGAGAGGTATTGGTGGTGAAGTGGTTAGTGAATTTAATTTACATACCTGTGGTTTTGTAGGACGTTCTTTAAGTCTGCTAATAATTGTTTATTGATTTTGTAATTCTTAAAATGGTATTCCAGAAAATAGTTTTTGCTGTGTTTGTGGTAGTAAAAGTAAAATCATTTAAAAAATATAAATAAAAAAATTAATTAAAATATGCGTTGGAGCTATATTTGAAAACGAAAGAATAATATAATACATAGACCAATGTCATATACTATTACTCTGTATAGTTTACATATTTAACGTTGTGTAAAGTTAATGATTGAAGTTAAGTGACACTCTCATATTTTAAGTTGTTCCGTATTGCTGAAATGTTTGAAGTGTTGCCGTCTGGTAGAGGTGACTAGTGCCAACTTCCTATGTGTGAAAATAGAAACAGCCATTTTCGGGTGCGGCAGATTTTATAGTGTTCGTTCCTGTCACCCGAATTTTTGTTGAAACGGAATGACTCCTTACTTTGTATGCTTTCAGTTAGGTTTGTGCTATTAAGGACTTCGTTTTATATTAACTGCAAATCTTGAAAGGCATTAATTTGCGTAAATTGTTAGCAATTTAATTAGTAAGTGATACAGGTGACAAATAAATTTTTTGTGCAATTGCATTGCACTGTTTTAGGTTCAAGTCACATTTATAAAGGCGATGGTATATGCTGGCATATAGTAGGCTCGACAGTATTTGCCACCAACTCGGTGCTCAGTCATGTTATAAAGAAGTTGGAACTACCACATGTTCGCCAAACAAGATTGACTCCTATGAGATCACTGTCACGACGTCTTAGGTATAGTTGTGGATTCCCCCGGCGGCATTTCGAAGTTGTTTTATGTCCTCTGCTCATTTGAAAACGTTGTACGTGTGTCCTTGATTTGAATGGTAGGATTTGCATGTTCCATGGTTGTGCGTTGCAGGCGGTTATAGTCAAATTCTTTACAGCTAACTGAACATGAGATTCGACAGCTGATGTCTGTCATGTTGATACCTAGGCTTAGAATGTGGTCTGCACGCAAATCAATGTAGTTGCATGTGTCGTAAGCCGTTCGTAAACTCTGCCATGGCGAAACTTAGGGGTATGAGAATGCGTGTTGTTGTTGTTTTTTTTAAGGTGAACACGTCTTAAAATCAAACCGACACATGGGCTACTAGGATGGAAACGGCGATGTGACGTTTGCAGGCTGATCAATTCCGACACTATAACCGCGTGACTAGTAACACGATTTAAATAAATGTAGTCTCATTAGATCGGGCGTACGACAATGAAGCGGGCATGAACTTTGCCTTGAGTTGGCGCCGCGCATGCGCGAGACGCGGTTGGCGGCCCGCGGCGATCGCGGCAACTTCGTTCTTGGGCGGAAATGACCGGGCAGTATATCTTGCATCTCCGATGTGCTAGCGCACAGACTGTAGTGCTAAACGATAAATAACAGTAGTATAGAAAAGGGCATTCGAACGCAGGTTCTTGACAGGGAGCAGGGAGCCCCGGAATGCAAGAGCAGCAGAATGCATTTGCAGAAGGTTTTTTCCCCAAAATGNAGGGAGCCCCGGAATGCAAGAGCAGCAGAATGCATTTGCAGAAGGTTTTTTCCCCAAAATGTCCCATTTTTGAATCAAAATGGCATATTTATCCTACTAAATGCCACATTTTTTCCCCAAAAAAGGGCCCTTCCCCCCCCCCAATTAACATAATTTCCCTCCAAATATAATTTTTTCAAAATAATTTCAATGACTCTACAACGTTGCTAATCGACTTCTTTTTGGCAATGAGGAGTTGAGGAGTCACCCCTACCATACATCATGCTCTTGCATTCACAGCCTATGCTAACTTATAAGCATAGTGGGCCATAATTCCCGAACCGGCCATTTTGGCAAGCAGTACATTCTAGAACATACCATCCCATGGCTGCCATTTTGCCAGCCAGTAAATTAAAAATAATGTAAAAAAATAAAATATTATTGGTGGCCATATTGGATGAGGCATGCAATGTTATGGCGGCCATTTTGCCAGCAAGTACAAGTTGGCGGCCATTTTGCCAGCCAGTAAATTAAATAAATGTATGTNCAATACGTACACACATTGTATTTCGCAGTAAGCAAACTTAATTTAATGCCAATAGTAAAAAACTTGGAAAATTAATCATGCCGATTTAATATCTGCCATAAGTGAATATTTTAAAAAGAATTGAAGGTTAATAAACTTGACACATAAAAAATACGTGAAACGAACTGACAATGTAAGGTGCCACCCCCCATCCCACCATCTGCATGACAGAAACATGCAGACGGACCCAAACTAATTCAATTGAACTCAACACACACAGTATTTAAGAAAAAAGGATTGTTTTTTTTAATAAAAAATAAAAAGCATGACACAGGCTTATTTACGCCTTTTATTAAACGCAATACTTACATACACACATTGCATTTCGCAGTAATCAATCTGATTTTAAAGTCTAATGAATCTCGTCACGGGTTACATTTCAAGTAAAAAAACAGGCGTAGAATGAATACACTAACGAACATCGTCACACTTCACACCTGCCTTTCTCTTCAAATTCACCATTTTGATGACTTCGTGAAGGAACCGGGATGGATGCGTATCGATCACAGTCTTCGGGCGGTCCGCATTGACAAACACTTGCACACCTTGTTGTTGGTGCTTCCAAATGTCCCGACTCGGCATTGAAAGAATCTTGGCGTAGTGGCGATTGCGCACTTGATGCTCATGACAACGCGCTGAACTTGTGTGGCGTGTTCTCGATGTCGTGCTGTTATGAGCAGTGATATTTTTCAGTTTTATTTCGTCACAGTAACAGCTAAGTTACTAACACTGCTGTGGTTAGATTCTACCTTAGTGGTTAATGTGCCTGGTGCAGTGTTGTTGTTGTCATTAACGTGGCTGGCGAGTTTTAGCGCTGAGACCGTCAACTTGAGCTCCCACATCGGTAATTTTTTTCCATGGCTGACACCTCGCTGCCTACCGCATCGATTTTCTGTACTTGCCGGTTAGTTACGTCTTTTGGGGCGCGCCGTGACCTGTAATTGACATCAATTAGCGAGTGACTCAAGACATGGCAGTTGCACGCCTTCGGAGACGCCCGTAAATTAACGTAATTTAAATCGATTGCTCTGTGACTCAGACTGGAAGTCTCGTCTGTGGCGAGCGAACTGTAAATTAATGTAAATTAAATCAATTGGTGCGTCTGGTGACCCAAGATGCCGCAGCTGGCGGTTTTTTGTGTTGGGCCTACCGTAAAACCCAATAAATGGAGTGACTCACACGCTATATTTCGTCTTTAACTGTGTTCTTAAATGCCACTGTCAGTTTGTCACATGTTAAGAAAACTGACCTCGACACATCAATAACAATTCGCCTTTAACAATGTTCTGCTGCGCCGACACATAATGTACATCAATTAAGTTTCAAGGCGCTGCCAGGGGGATGTCTGACCTCCTTCGCAGTGAGGGTGAGAACACGTCGACCAATTTAACATAATTTGTTTTTTTAACGGTGTCTGCCTGTCTTTTTAGTGTCAGAAGTCCCTAACAGCTGTCCCCTCCTATAATTAAGCCCAAATTACGTTTTGTTCTCAGAGGGGAAACGCTAGCGTAATTTGGGGTATTCATATATACGGCCCTTGCATTGGGCTAGTATTCGGTTTTGTGTTCTCGAGGAAGACATTGCTGCCACTATTTCGCGCGTTATGTCTACCGGTGACAATATGTCTGATGTTGAGGTGCTCATTACTCTGCCTACATCTCCGGTTACGAAACGTGCGCGTTCACCTTCACCTGCGAGCGCGGCCAAGAAGAAGATTGCAATTAAGAACGCAGTTATTTTACAGTTTTTCGGTATTATTTTGCCGACATGCTCGGTACTAGGTATTGGTCTGTGGGAGTGTCTACACCTGCTGACGACACGTGTTCACACAACCGCGATAGCCGTGCGAGAGGCATTACTAACATTGTTTCTTTTCTGCATAAGCATATTGTGCAAACATAAAAAAATGTGATGTGGGGACATTAGATGCAGGCCTTGGAGTTCCTAGCTTCGTCCGCAATACTACATCTTACTTCTACTAAAGAGCGGTTAGTCAGCTACTTTGATGAATGTGTTAAAATCAACTTTTTTCAACTGGATGAACCGTCTACTGTCATCACCAACAGCGGTGCCGCTGCGGAGAAGCTGCTACCCTCCTACACCACGCGCGTCGAAGCCAAAAACTTCGATGCGGCGGATGGGTCCTCATCGGACGTCGACAATCAAGTGAGTTGCTCAACCTATGATTTCAAACAGGCATTTCCAAACTTACTCAATAAAGCAAGTAGAACTTCTGGCAATATTACAAATTACATTTCGTTCATTTCTTTTCGGAGCGGCGGTCGTCTATACAAATGTACGTACCCTCCAGACGTAACTCAGCTGTCTATGCTGCAACTGAAATTGTTTCCTTCTGCCAAGATTCTTTCAATGCCGAGTCGGGACATTTGGNAACTCAGCTGTCTATGCTGCAACTGAAATTGTTTCCTTCTGCCAAGATTCTTTCAATGCCGAGTCGGGACATTTGGAAGCACCAACAACAAGGTGTGCAAGTGTTTGTCAATGCGGACCGCCCGAAGACTGTGATCGATACGCATCCATCCCGGTTCCTTCACGAAGTCATCAAAATGGTGAATTTGAAGAGAAAGGCAGGTGTGAAGTGTGACGATGTTCGTTAGTGTATTCATTCTACGCCTGTTTTTTTACTTGAAATGTAACCCGTGACGAGATTCATTAGACTTTAAAATCAGATTGATTACTGCGAAATGCAATGTGTGTATGTAAGTATTGCGTTTAATAAAAGGCGTAAATAAGCCTGTGTCATGCTTTTTATTTTTTATTAAAAAAAACAATCCTTTTTTCTTAAATACTGTGTGTGTTGAGTTCAATTGAATTAGTTTGGGTCCGTCTGCATGTTTCTGTCATGCAGATGGTGGGATGGGGGGTGGCACCTTACATTGTCAGTTCGTTTCACGTATTTTTTATGTGTCAAGTTTATTAACCTTCAATTCTTTTTAAAATATTCACTTATGGCAGATATTAAATCGGCATGATTAATTTTCCAAGTTTTTTACTATTGGCATTAAATTAAGTTTGCTTACTGCGAAATACAATGTGTGTACGTATTGNATTAATTTTCCAAGTTTTTTACTATTGGCATTAAATTAAGTTTGCTTACTGCGAAATACAATGTGTGTACGTATTGCATTTAATAAAAGGCGTAGTGTCACTCTTTTTATTTCTTTTTTATTAAAAACAATCCTTTTTTTCTTACATGCTGTGTGTGTGTGTTGAGTTCAATTCAATATCTGGGCTGAGATAATTACGCGTATTTTAATTTGGGTTCGTCTGCATGGTTATGTCGTGCAGATGGTGGAAGGAGGGGTGGCACCTTACATTGTGAGTTCGTTTCACATAATTTTTATGTGTCAGTTTATAAACCTTCAATTTTTTTTTTAAATATTCACTTATGTCAGATATTAAATTGCCATGATTAATTTTCCAAGTTTTTTACTCTTGGCATTAAATTAAGTTTGCTTACTGCGAAATACAATGTGTGTACGTATTGTGTTTATTAAAATGTGTAGTGTCNCTTGGCATTAAATTAAGTTTGCTTACTGCGAAATACAATGTGTGTACGTATTGTGTTTATTAAAATGTGTAGTGTCACTCTTTTTATTAATTTTTTTATTACACTACATATTTATTTTTTGATACTTTCAATTAATTATGCTGCTAATCAAGTACTTTTTAACTGGGTTAAGATAATTGGAAGTATTTTAATTTGGAATATATATTCATCTTGAACACATAAGAAACTAACACAACATATTAATTTTTTGATACTTTCAATTAGTTTTGCTGCTAATCAAGTACTTAAAAAAAANATAAGAAACTAACACAACATATTAATTTTTTGATACTTTCAATTAGTTTTGCTGCTAATCAAGTACTTAAAAAAAAACACTTCAACATGTGCAGCCTCGCACGATTTAATGGCTAGAGGGGTGGTATTCGTGGTGGTGCCAACANAAAAAAAAACACTTCAACATGTGCAGCCTCGCACGATTTAATGGCTAGAGGGGTGGTATTCGTGGTGGTGCCAACATGGCTGCCGCTATGGAGGGGTCACGACAAAGAGACAGGGGTGACACTGCATTCAATATGGCTGCCGATAATTTAAAACAATTAAATTTTTTTTAATTAACTGGATGGCAAAAAATAGCTGCCATTGAAAACAACTTGTACTGACTGCAAAAATGGCTGCCAACATAGCCACTGCTGCTGCTGAGTTGGTGGTGGTGTCAACATGGCCACTTCTACGTAGGGGTGGCACCATCCAATATGGCCACCGATAATTAAAAAAAAATTATACTTATTTTTACACCCTTTTTTTAATTTACTGGCTGAGAAAATGGCTGCCAACTTGTACTTACTGCAAACAAGGTCGCCGATAATTAAAAAGTATATATACTTATTTTACATACATTAATTTAATTAACTGGCTGGCAAAATGGCCACTGCCATTGAAAACTACTTGTACTGGCTGGCATAATGGCCGCCAACTTGTACTTACTGCAAATGTGGTCGCCGATTATTTAAAAAAAATTATACTTATTTTTACATACATTTATTTAATTTACTGGCTGGCAAAATGGCCGCCAACTTGTACTTGCTGGCAAAATGGCCGCCATAACATTGCATGCCTCATCCAATATGGCCACCAATAATATTTTATTTTTTTACATTATTTTTAATTTACTGGCTGGCAAAATGGCAGCCATGGGATGGTATGTTCTAGAATGTACTGCTTGCCAAAATGGCCGGTTCGGGAATTATGGCCCACTATGCTTATAAGTTAGCATAGGCTGTGAATGCAAGAGCATGATGTATGGTAGGGGTGACTCCTCAACTCCTCATTGCCAAAAAGAAGTCGATTAGCNGGCTGTGAATGCAAGAGCATGATGTATGGTAGGGGTGACTCCTCAACTCCTCATTGCCAAAAAGAAGTCGATTAGCCACGTTGTAGAGTCATTGAAATTATTTTGAAAAAATTATATTTGGAGGGAAATTAGGGTAATTTTGGGGGGGGGAAAGGGCCTTTTTTGGGGGAAAAATGTGGCATTTAGTAGGATAAATAGGCCATTTTGATTCAAAAATGGGACATTTTGGGGAAAAAACCTTCTGCAAATGCATTCTGCTGCTCTTGCATTCCGGGGCTCCCTACTCCCTGTCAAGAACCTGCGTTGGAATGCCCTTTTCTATACTACTTATATCCCCTGTATCTGTCAATTTAAGCCACATAAGTCGAGTATCCATGGAATTTCTAAACATTTCATTTCTTTATCCAAAGAAATATTACCCGCCAACACAAATATTCATGTAAAACCAGTAACGCTCCGATTTTTTTCAGCTGGTGGGTGATACACCAAAGACTCATTTTGTGCATCGTAAGTATAATGGTTTTGTTAAGACTCCAGGTAAAACTTATTAATGTAATTATCCATGTGTACTACTTAAAACAGAAATTCGACAAATTTATAGTATCTTGAAAGTCGTCAAAATTACAGGGACACTGCTTGAGTGTTTGAAATGAAACTCAAAACTTAACTTTTTTACTAGAAGTGTGTATCCGGCGTTATCGATGCTCAANCAGGGACACTGCTTGAGTGTTTGAAATGAAACTCAAAACTTAACTTTTTTACTAGAAGTGTGTATCCGGCGTTATCGGGTGCTCAGCTGAAGTTGTAGAGTATCTTAATGTCATATGTAGAAAAATAACAGTATGGAAATTTAAAAAATGTAGTCCAGTTTTTCGTCACACACATGGCGTCTAGCCAACTATAATTCCTGATGTTATGGGCGGTTATTCGGGAAGAGAAATATTTGTGTACTGCATTAGTTAAGCTAATATCGTGTAACTTTATGTGTTCAGCTATATGGAGAAAGTCACTCTTTTTCGTCCAAATGCGGTTTTCCTGTATAAAACTCCAAAACCACCCGAATGCGCTTTAGGGTATGCTACTGAATGAACAAACTTTTGATGCGTAATTTTTTTTAATGTGAATTTTATAAATATTAATTTCTTAAAATTATTTGTCGTGAAAGGCGCTACCCTAGTTGTCAAATAGGTTTCATTTTACGCATCTGTGTCTATTCAAATAATAAAAAAAACAATGGAATGTTTAGGCAATCCAAACTGTTTCCGTGGAACACACTAGCAATTCTCGTACGTATACGTTTGTCGCCAAGATTATTTCCCTTTGCAGTCTTACTAAACTGAAATCCAGCTGTGACCACTGGACAACACCTCTGACGTACGCCGTTGTTATAATCCTTTCTTGTCTCAGGAAGAGTTTACTCATTTATAGTTTATTTCATTGATATGTAGTTTTACCTTAAAATATTATTTTATCTGCAAACTTACCAACGCGTCAGTAGAAATTGCAGTAGGTTTGTTTTAGTTATTCCATCGAGTGATAAAAACTAAGGTCGCAGCCAACCGATTGTGGGGCGGGGGATATAGTGAGTTGTAACTC
>NQII01000397.1:1200896-1340293 GCA_002778355.1 Clitarchus hookeri | reverse complement strand
CCCAATTTTAATGTTATTCCAAGGTCGTCATCAGTTAGTATTAAAGTTACTGATTAGTGATGAAACATATAACCGTCATAAACTATAAAGCGTGTTAATGATTTGTTACTAAGACGCGTGTCGGAGCACCGTTAATGCCATACCTTAAGTGTAACCTGTCCTCCCGGCCCGTGATAATGTCTGGCTAGGTCACTGCAAACAGGCGCAAATGGCACATGTAAGTGTCGTGAATGTGTGTAGTGCAGGACCGCTGCAGTGCTGTAGAGAGTAGCTACGACCAGGCTAACTCGTAGCTCGTAACGGTAGCGACGGTGGCGAGTATCGGCAGAGCTGTAGGCGCGCTCGCTATCTGAGCTGCAGACGTGTTCCCACGGAGAGCCGGCACTCTGGCATTAAGATACCGGCACTCGGCCAAGCAGAGAGCTTCTCGTCTAGTCCTTGCGTCCTTGTCTGCCACCAGATGTCCTGTCGCAGCGCTCCGTCGCTCAAGTCCATTCACTGTTTCTTCGGATGTTTTCAAACCTTTGAAAAATCACCCTAGGAATAACATATTCCACAAATATGTAACACTGTGATTATCTTTTACGTATTATATTCTTGAATAAATTAAACTTTACCTTCTATAACATGTAATATTTATTTCGTATGCAATACGAATTAAAAAACAGCGAGAGCAGCGATGTGTTGACAACGGCTAGTAAAAAATAGTTCATAGTTAAGATATTGTTTCAACCTAGTTTTTGAAGTTAAACTTCTTTTGGCGCGTTAAGGGTAAAAGTTTAGTGAGCAACGGAAGATGCGCACACAATGTAACGAAATTCGACAGTTGGTATGGGTATGACCCAATGCGCATGCGCGTATGGTTGCGCGCTCATGACAATGAATGTGGTAGGGGTATGATCCAACGCGCATGCGCGTATAGTTGCAAATCGAAAAACATTTCATTTATATCAGTAATTCATTGTTAATTAATTTTACTTACATTGTGGCGTGAAAAATTTGTTAGTGACAAAAATTGCGTAATAAAATTTTGAAAGAGTTTTCAAGTATTTGAGGTAAATTTTTGAAGTATTTAATTATGTTATTTTATCAAACCTTTATTAATAGTATTTTATTTCTTTCTTCGGTAATTTTATCGTTTTCCTAGTAACATAAATTTTTTGCATACGTAATAAAATTTTATTTTAGTTACGCCAAAGAAGTTTTATTTCCAACGCGCCTACATAAGTACACGCATCTATGTTTTTGGCATGCTATTTGTAAATTAAACGTTGCCGATTGAAATTTTAAAGGTTTTAGGTAGCGCTGATAGAAACATATTTCATTGTTAAAGTTAAATATATCAGTGCAAATTACGGTGCGTAAGCCCTAATGACAATGTGTTTTTTAAGTTGTAAATTAAAATTATAACGAGATTTTAATGTTTGAATACTTATTATAATATATTTAGATGTGATGGCTGGACAGATGTGGCGACTAGCGACATTACACGGCATGTTGCTAAACAAAATGTTAATTTTTTTCCTGCGAAAAATACTTAAAGTTACCTCATCAAGTTTGTACACATTGTGTTTTTTTAATCTACCTAGACAAGTTACGATATGATAAATCTGTTTTTTCCACGGCAGGAATAAATATACTGTAATGTGTGTCGTGACCGCTGTTAGAAAGAGTATATATATATATATATATAGTAATGTGCTTGTGTTTCTGTGATTTGAATGTTTACCACAATCCCAACAAAATACTAAGGCCAGCCAGAAAATTGCAAATAAATAATTAAATAAACCTTGTAAAAACTAAGTTACTATGCAAATAAATATGAACAGAATGAAAGTTATTGTAGGCCTATTTGTGTGATGTTCACCACTATCTTTTAAGTTAGTCCCTGCTACGTACAAAAATTGCGACACGAGTTGCGTACTCCATTGTTCCTGTGTGTCGTCCACACTATACTTTATACATTCGAAGCTGACAGCTTGTATCACTCCGCCTGTCCGCGCACTTGCGTCATGGTAAGGTTTATTATACTCAGTTTGAGATGAAAACGAGATTCCTTGTGAGGGAGTTTGGCATAAGGAAAATTTCCGCTGCAAGGTGCGCTGCTAATCCAAAGAGTTCGATTTTATGCCGACGGTAAAAATGCGTTTGGTTGGAATTGTGATCTATGTATACTTGCCCGAGCCGGGATATTACGTATTAACTTTATTTGTAACTATTATGGACGCCATCCAATGGTTTTTACAAGTGTAAACAGTAAACATATAATTGTGTTTGGCATCGTAGGTAGAGAGGCAGGGCTTAACGTCTCATCGACAGCGAGGTAATTAGAAACGAAGCAAGTTTTTCTGAGAAGCAGAAACGGGGAAGGAATCGGCCATTGTTTGCATTAAAGGATCAACCCAGCATTCGCTGGAGTGATTTCGGAAAATCATGTAAAACCGAAATAAGGACGCTGGACTGGGGATCGAACCCGGGTCCTCCCAAATGCGAATGGAGTGTGTGATCATTGCGGCTGCTGGCTCGGTCTGGCATTGCGGCTTCATGAACATGATTATGTTGGAAAAAATGAGCTACAAATTTGAGGGCGCAATAAATAGACCTATCGTCAAAAATTAGTTTTTTATTATTTTGTGTAATACAACGTTTTGCTAAATACAGTTTTACGGCAGAATATTAAACACCGTTTAGTTTAGACACATTTTGTTAGATTTATATTCGAGTACGAAGGACAACGTTTATTATTTGCGTAGGTTCCAACTCAATACAAATCAGAACATTTTACAAAATTATATTTATTTTATGAAAACTGCAGTTATACCATTTGTTTACTCATAAGATGGATAAAATCTTGTACACGTGCAACACCAGTGCTACCTGGTAGTGATAATTTTTGTTTCCAAATTATTAGCATTAAGCTTCCCAACAATAGAATAAATATTATTCATGAGCAATCAGCTGTCATAATTACTCCTCCGCCAATTACACATTATAAAACAATATTTATCTTAGCTATGTATTCTTAATCTTTCCTCTAAAACGTTAAATATATCAACCATCGATTTTTCTTGTACGATTCGCAAAGACTTTTATGTTTTATATTTTTCAACATATTATGACACTTCAACCTGACTGACCTGCTGAATCTGTCATCTTCTACAACACTGGCTGGTTACGAGTTGTGTTTTTACTCGAAAAAAAAAATACAATGGGCTAAGTCTGGTGTTTTCATGTTTTCATTGTGTTTGTGTTTATTTTAGGAAAATTATTTGTTTTAAGTTTTTGATACCACACGAATATACGCGGCACGCCAGTCATTGACTGACGTCGAGATAAGTATTGCTCTTTAAACCTAAATCAGTAAGTCAAGTAGCAATGAAAATGAGCTGACAGACTGACATTGGTGTCTAATGAATCCTGCAGGTAAGCCGTAAAACTGTAAACATTTTTAAATACGTTCATTTGCAAAAAAAAAAATTGATTACCATGAACGACTCGCACGAGTACAACGAATGTTGCCACACAGTATCGTCAGAGCCCGACATGTGTCCCATCTGTGTTGAATGCTGTTTACTGCGCGGATGTGTCACTAGGGGGCATACATGTCCCTCCATCATTCACAGCTGTAAGACACCGAATAAGACCTCAGTAGCAGCGTGTGAGCCACAGAGCCGAGTTTATTGAACATACGGCATGCCCATACGGCACATTCGACAAGCTTTTGCCCAGCTGGATGAGTTTGAGAGAAGTTTCGGCGCATTGCTCGCCACTTAGACCGTTCAGCGTATACTATGAGTCGTTGTTGGGGGATAGTGGGAACACGAGGGTGCACACACCCATCGAGAAGGCTCGGGTTGACCCTGGCGTACCACCAGCAGGGAGGACCGTTTCATCGCGCGACAGGCTGTAAGCACTCCATGGGCGTCGCTGATTGGACGGCCACTTCAGCCAGCGGCATCTACAGCGGAATTGGACGGTCAGTTGCGCTAGCTGTGGCAGGATCTTCCTCAGGAGAACAGCCGACGTCTGCATGCCTTCATGCCCGACCTTATTGCTGCCGGTCTCCATGCTGTGGGAGGTCCCCTGCAATGCATGCTTGGTGTGGTACAATATTTTTATGTTTCCTGTATACGTACGACCATGCACTGTGCCTGTACCCACTTACTTCTCCCTTCGATGGCACCTTCGGGGTAAAATGTTTTTTTTTTTGCGAAAGAGTGTCATTAAAATATTTAATTTGGAAATATGTAAATAATTCTACAGTGGAAAACAGTTTCGGCTAGCGTGTACTAGTGAATCAGAAGCTCGTTGTCATAAAAATAGGAATGCAAAAAAAAAAAACACGTGACTTTCCATTTATGGTGTATTTCCAAATGTTTTCAGTAACAACTCGGTGTTGAATCTCTGAATCAATTCGTAGCCAGTTGTCTCGGAATATCGCTGATTGACGTCCTCTTGACTAGAACGTGGCAGATTTAACACCGTGACCACTTGTACTCACGAATGTTTGTAGCAACATCGCACATCAAGTAAGTACATTTAAACTTTATGTTTCTAACATGCCATGTAGCTGCCAATAGGCGAATGTCTAAAGCCGGCGTGGTAAATTTAGATTATTTTAAAAGTTACTTAAATTTCACTAGCGAATAGCGAAACTACTATGAAAAGAAAGCACAATGTAACATCACTTTTTGAAATGGAGTAGAATTTTTATCAAGTATGGGTGGTATGAGCATATCTGCAGATAACCTTTCAAGAGGGGCACATATGTATTTACAAAACCCGTTTTAAATACTTATTCCTGTAATTCATTTTGTACCCCACAGAGGCAGAATCAACACGGTGGAGGAGGTCATGTGCAGGGAACTCATAACAGAAATGCCAGCATATCAGTCGCCCAGGGGTCACGCTGGCATAGGTGTCAGTGCTAGTCTACAGGTGTCGTCACTTGTCAGTAAATACTTCTCTAAACTCTAACTGCATGTTTAGCATACGTTTAATGAACTGTATTAACGAATACTTTGGGTCTGGATTAAATATAAAATAATATGACTGTGAGTGGTTGTGCAGGTTCTCAGCGTGCCGACAGTCCATTGTGGAGACAGCATGCACTGTCGGGAAGTTGGTGCAGTGCAGGCGGACATGTCCCGGCTCATAACAACTCAACACAGGTGGAATGAAACCTGCGCCGGACAAGAGGGCGACAAAAGGACGAAAGTACGGGAGAAACGAGAGCGTCCTGTAAAATAAAAGTCCGCATCACGATCATGTCTGCCGCACTACTCAAGCCACTATCCACGTCTGAGGGTTTCCCAGTTCGTTTACATGAGAGAACAGTATGTGTCAAAATAAAAATGTTTCTTACAGACGAAACAAATTACGTTCATTTTGTTCGTTTTCAGTCTTATATTGTTAGGCCAAGAATGGGTTTCTTCATAATTTTTTATATCAAGAAAATGAATTTAGTTACATCGCAAGGTTCGTCAACAGAATATTTTGTAAGAGCAGCAACTACAAAATCCTTTCCCCAAAATTTCCGGAACGATTGCAGATCACGAAATGCGGTTTTCGCTAACTGAAATTACGTGCGGGGGCAAGTGATTTGCCGCAAAGTGACTATTCGAAATACGTACATATATAGATAGAAATAATTAAACCACCCATGATTTTTCCTCTGAAAATATACATTTATTTCAACGGCATCTGAAAGTACGTGCAAAAGTAATTCAGCGATAAAGCATATGCAATGGAAAGTAACACAGAAACACCAAGAAATAATGTGCAGATATGATTAAGCTAGGTGGGCCGGTAGCATGGAGCAGTGGAATTGTACGCACAGCTGTAAACATGCCGTGACTCATCCTTGCGGGACCGCTGCCTAATAGCAGCGCAGTACCAGTCCTTGTAGTCTGTTATGGTAAAACTGACGCGCTACTTATTGACGGTGAGTGTGGCAAAAATGCCAAGCAAGCCATCCAAATGTATGGTAAAAGGTACCTAATCAGCCGCCGATCTCACGGCAAACGATACGAAGAATTTGCACATGTCTCTTGTCACGAGGTGATTGGAATTCCACAACACTAGTAAGACGAAAGACNGTGCAAATATGATTAAGTTAGGTGGGCCGGTAGCATGGAGCAGTGGACCTGTACTCACAGCTGTAAGCAAGCAACATGCACCGTGACTCATCGTGGCGGGACCGCTTTCTAATAGCAGAACAGCACCAGTTGCGTAATCTGTTATGGTAATTGGTATTACAGTGTGTGGCTGTACGTATGTAATGAAGTTCACGAATGAGAAAAAAACTGGACGCTCTACTTATTTACCGTGAGTATGGCAAAAATGCCACGCAAACGATCCAAATGTAGAGTGAAAGGTATCCTAATCGGACGCCCATTTCATGGCCAACGATACGAAGAATTTGCACATGTCTCTTGTCACGAGGTGATTGGAATTCCACAACACTAGTAAGACGAAAGACTGCTACGGGCGAGACGCATCAACACGATGTGTTGGCACGTGTCGATGCAAACCCCTACATGGTTAAGCGAGAACTTTCCAGGTTCGTAGGAATAAGTAAAACAAATGTGTTACGGATACTGCGCTAACGGAAGTTCCATTATTATATCACGTGGCTCTTTATGAGGCATTACACGTAGGTGATTTTCAGCAGCATGTTCAGTTTTGTAGGTTTGTTCTGATGTCTGTAAGGGGACAGGAAATGTCTAAAGAACGTACTATTTACCAATAAAGTGACCTTCACAAACTATGAGCTCGTGAATTTACTAAATACGTACAACTAGGCGACGGAGAATCCACGTTGGGTCCGGCAGGAGCACCAGTGACAGTGGAAAGTGAGAGTGTGGTGTGGAATCGTTGGAGACTATATCATAGGCCATACTTCATTCAAGGGACAATGGCCGGCTGTATGAACACGCCCATTTCCTCAGAGAGACCTTACCGGCACTTCTTGAAGAGATGCCGCTCTAAATACGTCTTGAAATGTGGTTTCAGTATGATGGTTGTCCTGCGCATTTTGCTTTGGTAAAGAGGCAAGTATTAAATGAAACGTTTACAAACCGGTGATTAGGGCTTGCTGGTGTTGTAAGATGGCCAGCTGGCTGCCCCAACCTCACACCTCTCGATTTGTTCCTGTGGGGAACACNACCAGTGACAGTGGAAAGTGAGAGTGTGGTGTGGAATCGTTGGAGACTATATCATAGGCCATACTTCATTCAAGGGGCAATGACCGGCTGTATGAACACGCCCATTTCCTCAGAGAGACCTTACCGGCACTTCTGGAAGACATGCCGCTCTAAATACGTCTTGAAATGTGGTTTCAGTATGATGGTTGTCCTGCGCATTTTGCTTTGGTAAAGAGGCAAGTATTAAATGAAGCGTTTACAAACCGGTGATTAAGGCTTGCTGGTGTTGTAAGATGGCCAGCTGGCTGCCCCGACCTCACGCCTCTCGATTTGTTCCTGTGGGGAACACTGACAGATAGGGTGTACAACACCGTTCCTAAGACGCCAGAAGACATGCAGGAACGCATTGGGTCAGCTTGCAGAGGCATTACGCCAGAGACACTTCAGGCCGCTCGTCGCTCGCAACATGTGCGTTTACAGATCTTTATTGCCGTCGATGGGAAACACATCGAGCACATGGTGTGAAAATACGTAATGTGAAGCGTTNCGTCGCTCGCAACATGTGCGTTTACAGATCTTTATTGCCGTCGATGGGAAACACATCGAGCACATGGTGTGAAAATACGTAATGTGAAGCGTTTCAGCCATAACTGTGCTCTTTTNGTCGATGGGAAACACATCGAGCACATGGTGTGAAAATACGTAATGTGAAGCGTTTCAGCCATAACTGTGCTCTTTTGTACTATGCATGCAGATGCGATTACACTTTCTCCTTATGTTGGTTTGTTCTATTTTTGTTGTGCATCTGTACTCACTCGTTACTCAGTACAGTTAATGACAAGGAAACAAATCTCCTGAATTACGTTGGTATCTGAATAAAATGTAATTTATTGATGTCTAACTTGCACTCACATTGCCCGTCTTCCCTCCGTTGCGGTGCTCTCCTTTGTCCAATATCGCATTCTGTGCCCCTTGTCCCATTAAGGTAAGCGCTGCGCTGCTATAAGGAAGCTGTCCCGCCAGGATGAGTCACGGTGCGTATTGCATGCTAACAGCTGTGTGTACAGGTCCGCTGCCCCATGCTACCGACCCACTTAACTTAATCATATTTGCACATTATTTCTTGGTGTTTCTGTGTTTCTTTCCATTGCATATCNTGCTACCGACCCACTTAACTTAATCATATTTGCACATTATTTCTTGGTGTTTCTGTGTTTCTTTCCATTGCATATCCTATAGCACTGATTTCTCTTTGTACGTACTTTCAGATGCCGTTGAAATAAATGTATGTTTCCAGGTGAAAAATCATGCGTGGTTTAATTATTTTTGTCCATACACATGTTACGGATAGTCACTTTGCGCGCAAATCACTTGCCCCCGTACGTNGCGTGGTTTAATTATTTTTGTCCATACACATGTTACGGATAGTCACTTTGCGCGCAAATCACTTGCCCCCGTACGTTATTTCATTTAGCGATAACCGCATTGCGTGATCTGCAACCGTTCCGGAAATTTTTGGGGGTGTCCACGTTATGCGGACCATAGTGTAAATAGGAAGTGGTTTGGTTTCTGAAACAGGAATTTTTTTACCGGTAAAGCCAGAAATAGTATGGAAATAGGTATATGATGATATAAATTTTTCTTACAATGCAATGTGTAATTTGAAGCTTAAATTTGCAGCAGACGATTAATTGTAACAAGTTTCAAGTGACATGTGTAGCTAGAACAATAATTTTGAGCCCTCGAAGACATTTGGTAGGCCTTTACGAAATATGTGTTGTAGTAATAAAACCTAGTTTGAAAGAAATTTTCTTTATGTTTGTAGCTACGTTGTATTTCAGTTGTTTGATCACTGCAACACACCCTGGAGCGTTAAAGCAGCGCTTTTAAATGTAAATTTACAAAATGGAATATCAAATATATCTTGTATCAGTTATTTCAACTGTAACAACAATAAAGAACTATAGCAAACGTCTCAACAATTAATTTTGATGTTTTGGTTCTGCGTTTTTTCCTGAGCACCTTACAATCTCAACTGTGATCGTTGTTCATGCTCAAAATCACTGGCATAAATTAATTTATAAATTTACTGTGAATGAGAAATGACATTGGCGCATTTATCCTGTGCGGTATCGTTGTGCAATGCGTGTTTTGTCATTGTTTTTAACGGTTTACCCCGAGGCCAAATCGACAAGATGCCGGCATATTTGTTATAAGTGTAATCCGTATTTTAATGCTGCGTTGGACTTGACCAACTCATATTCCGTTCAACAAATGCCACTTTTTATATTTAAGCTGACGGATTTTAGAAATTAAATGCTTAACTTAAAAAAAATGAAATATTGCTATGAAGCATAACGGCTCCCTCCCTCTCCCTTCCAAAGCGTAGTTACGTTGTGAAAAGTAATTTATACTATTTGAAGTGAAACGAGAACAGTGACCTAAGGGATTATTTTGACTAGTTTATGCGTGGAATTCTAGTTTTCCAGAGTAGTTCCACAAACAGAAAAATTTAACAGCTGGTACAGTCGACGGCAAAGTTCGAGCTTGATATATTGTATTGATGAAAGTTGGTGATGAGGTGTCAGTTCACGTGGCGAGGAGGCCAGCCCGAATTCCCGGAAGACAGAGGCGCTTGTGAACACTCGCGGAGAAGGTGCCATTGTTTTTTGGACTCTGCGTGACCGCGCGGCGCAGAACACAAAACAGTCCTCAACAGAGAGAGCTGTACCTGACAAACACATTGACAGCCAGCCCCCTCGGCGATCACAAACTGCCGAAAGTCGCTGTGACTTATTGCGCGAATTGTCCTTCGCCGAATCTCTGGTACCGGTGTCTGTAAATATTGTAGTATACATGATACAAAAAACTTTACGCTTCGGTATGCATATATGATTAATGGAATCTACAGTTCAAACATATCACTTTGTTTTCACTAAATTAGTCACTGGTACTGCTCTACAGTTACTATCAACACTTAGTTTTTAATTAAACAATTTCTATTTAACTTTTTTAGTGTGTTTATAAACTTTTGGTGATAGATTCAGTCTCTTCGCGTAGCGTGTTGTTACTGCCGCACTACTGATGACATAAATCCCATTATAACGTCTAGTCTCTGAAAAGCCTTGATTATGTGCGATGTCGCGTGTTCCAAGCCAAAGGAAGGTCGTCTACTTGTCCTCAGCAGCACAGTGTATGACGTTGCCACTTTTCGGCCTGTCGTAGTGCAGCGAGTCCTGTATGTCCTGAAGATTACAGGACGCCGTCGATTATTTGCTGCAGCAAGACAAGATCGATCAGTCGACTGCAGCAGACAACATCGACCCCTAATGAGGAGAGTCAGAATAATGTTTTGTTCAGAGTCTTTTATTCTCAGTCCCTACGCGTTTCGTCAATCTCGGCATACTCAAGGGAACTTCAAGCGGTTTCATATAAATTTTTTTATCATATGAATTTAAGTTAAGAAATGCTTCGCAGAAACATTGTGGACGAAACATTATTAAACATATTCTAATAAAACTGTCCGTAAGAAATCGAAACTTTTTTTTATATATGATTGCTGCGCGGCTACAAGAAAACTTAATTTTAATACTTGATAAACAACGGGTGGATTAAATATTGCTTTTCAGAGTTGCAACGCAAAATATCCAACTGCGTTGCTCTGCAGTACGGTGTTAACATACGCGTTTCTTTGTGTGTTTTTATTCTCGTAAATTCTGAAATTATTAATTAAAGTGCAGAGCAGTTTTCTCGGCTTTGCAGTGTTTGGATGCAAATCACAGGGAGTCATTTCTAATTGGTCCCCAGGTTTCTTTCACAAATCATGTTTTATTTTATACGACAATGAGCGAATTTTATTAATAAAATAAGCTATTATGGTAGTGGATACACCGTATTCATCGCATACAGGAATTCGCTGTAAACACAATAAATTACTTGCAATTGTTTCCTGGCTCGTTCCCCATCAAATCTCCCAATAGCTTTTGAAATCTGATAATCAATCGATGTTGGGACTTTCTCAAATTATTTCATTAGACAGCAAAATTCTTTGTCAGATTTCATTATGGCGGAATTTTAGAACTGTTGATTATTTGTCAACTGAAATACGATATGTTTAGGATTCATCCAATATAGAGGTAACTACTATGCAAATATTTTTAGTGTATCAAGCAACATAATTTGCATCCATTCTTTTTCACTATAAATTTAAAAAAAAATATCTCCTTTCGTTTTAACATTCTCGACGCCAGGTATAAATTCACAGTAAAAAAAAAGTAATGCAATTGTGTTTAACTTTGTAATAAAATACTGTGGCGAGCAGGCAGTTGCCCCCCCCCCCNGTAGTGAGGGGGAGATATCTCGCACCTTGCGGCAACCAACGCCTTCCTGCAAGTAGGAAATGGTCTCCTCGTGTCGAGAAACCTGTGAACACTGAACCGGCTAGTGTGAGACATGCGCAGAATTATCCAGAAAGGATCAGTAATGTTATAAATACAGTGCTCGACCTGCCGGCGGGCGAGAGTTTGCGCGCGCTTGTACTACGGTGCTTGGCGAGTGTTCTGCGAGTGTCTGCTATAGGCCTTTCACGGGTACTTACAACTTTTGGATGCGTTGTTAAAGTTCTACTTTCAGGATATTCCTTCACCTTATGCAAACAAAGCTTAACCGAATCTAGAAAATTACACCAAAGGGCCAACGCATCGTATTCGTGCCCACGCAGTGAAATAATATTTTGCATATGAACTATTCCTTACTACTAACTATTCATTGCATTATAACTGAAATAATATAATTCATAGTTAAAATATAAATAACATTTCAAATTAACCAAAAATAAGGTACTTTTACTTAAACATGATTGTGATGCACGGCATATTTAGGAAACTGCCAAACTNAACATAAAACGATTGTGATGCACGGCATATTTAGGAAACTGCCAAACTCGTCCTACACGGGGGTGATTTTTCAAAGGTTAGGTTAACAAAGTGTGAAGAAACCGCGAATAGACTATAGCGGGCGGCGGAGAGCTATGAGTCGGAGTTTGTCGGCGTTGTCACAGTCGAGTGCTGCGGTGTTCATGGTTGACCCGTTTATATTAGCACGACTACTTATTAAATTGTTTAATTCGTTCATATAATTGGAAGTAGTTTATTAGTTCGCACAGGGGATCGCAACAGACTGCGTTGCCTTACATACTGTGGAGGAAATAGCTGTTATTAAATCTAATTTAGTTCTATTTCATTAAGCTCCCTGTCCTTCAAGAACCTGGCAACGCCCGCAGACACATGTAACAGTACCGACACTATTGTTCCGCAAGGTCCGTGTCTCTGTGTTGTTATTCTTGCGAGAATAGTTTTACTTATTCTGCAGAGGCTGAAAACTTACCGTATCTAGTCTCTAGAACGTTTGGAAGTCAGACACAACAAAGAAAATAACTTAAAAAAAGAACGCCTCTCAGTTTAGCAGGCTTCTCGGATTCATTGTTAATTAATGTACTTAGTTCCTTCCCGAGAGAATAAATTTTTGTAGTCATAGAAAATTTAACAAAATCTGAAATTTACGTGATTTGTTCCGCGATGTCGCACCAGACATAACTCTGTTTTCCTCTCCCTGATCGATTTAGAACTTACTGATCGTCATCTACTATGCATTCCAGACAGCTCATTTCCTCTTGTTTTTTTTTCTCTCTTAGTCTTGAGCAAGAGGGAATCCCTCTTTTTTTTTTTTTTTTTTTCGATCCTCGGCCTACTATCCTTCAAACACAAGTACGTAGCTTTGTTTCACACTGATGCAGCCATCAGTAGAACTTTTTCCACACGTTCTTCGGGACAATAACATCCCGTAGAATTTTCCAACCTCATGAACTGCAGTGAAATACAAACTACAAATTCAAAAATTGTTTGTCTAATATGTTTTTCTAATGTCATTTTTATTTTCTCAGATCTCATTTTAGCAGTGCATTGAATCATATTATTGACTCTTTTTACCTATTTTGTTCTCAGTAGACCTAACAATAATGGCAACAGTAAGGGATAACTTAACGTGTTTCTAATTTTTTTTTCTGATTATATTACACGTGAACCGTGTCCGGGGTTTCCTCATGTATACAAAACCTGGCTACGTTACACATACGACTGATAGGTTGATCAAGGTTCTGTTTTTTGTACGATATTTGCATTCCTCCGCTTTTACACTGCGAACATCGCCTCCTCTTAGGCCCGGTCGCACCAATAACTGCCCTGAACCGAGATCCTAAGATCTTGGCTCAAACATGGTCTTTAGTTGGATCCGAGTGCCAATGTATAAATGTTGTACCAACGCGATAGGCCGAGTTCCCATCGTAGATCTCCTGATCTCAGTTCGCATCTAGTATTGAGGTCATACACTGTCTGTGATTGGCTCTCATTTTGTAACGCTAAGATGCAACTGTTTATTTTGAATTTAGACAATGAGTTTGTGTGGGCATATCTCTTAAGACTAGTATTTTTTACTATAAAATCTAGTGGAATGCACTGCAAAATTACCGTTGCAGTTTTGTGTTTGATTGGCAATACTTTATATATGTTATTCACGGTAAAGTGAGCACTTTTAAGGCCCTAGTTACTTTTTTCTTTCAGCCATTTTTTATACTTAAACCATCTTTTTGAAATAAATATTGCCATGTAAGTAATAACCACAGTGTGTATATTCCGCCGCACTCGGAAGTTAACGCCTAAGGCTAAAATAAAATATTTTAATGAACTATTATTCCAAATAAGAAGGCTTTCAAAAGTGCTCACTTTACTGTATATAGCCCCCAATATTATTGAAGGAGGTAGTGGGCAGAAAACTAGATGGTGCAATATTTTATCTGATTTTAGTAAAGTATTTGCTTTATGTATTTTACGGAATAAATTTAAAGTGTGTATAATGTTGTTTTATTTTTCCAAAACACAATTAAGTTTAGCGCTATCTGTTGGTGTTTTCCAAACTACATTTGTCGGCGACGTGTGCTGTTTCGCGAGCAAAAAATTAGACGTGAGATACACTTAAGCGTTATCTTCGTAATCTCTTTGCAAAACATTAATACTTCTTTAACTAAAGAAAAGCATAACATTTTAAGTCTTTGTAATATGTCTCAAATTATATTTTACAAAAGTAAATAAAAATCTAATCCATATATATACGATTTTAATATTACGAAGTTTCTTTATGGTAAAATAAACATATGTAACACGGATTGTAGACACTACCATGATCTGGGATCAAGTCTTTGAACCACCATATTAGGCGATTCGAAACGAAGTTAATCTTGATCTCCAATAATGTTTCTAACTCGAATGGGATGGTCAACAGTATTATGTGACGATGTTAGATCTAGTTCGGACATGATCTCGGATCAAGCGATTAACTTCAATGGTGCAACTGGCCATTAATGTTTGGCTTTAACCTAACGGGCGATCTTTTTGCTTGGACTTTTTTTTACCTGGGGTAAAATAGTGCTGACTGGAATTTAGTAAGGTAAAGGATTAATTTTCAGGAACTCCGTGATCACATCGGAAAACTATTGCGCGTGATTACGGTAGCATGAAGCTTGGTAGTTTCCGTTGGTCGGTGTGAATTCAAAGCGCTGGTACATTTAAGTAACTTTTGATATTTGAACACATTTTTTTCAAGTATGCCGAAGATACTACTAACCATGTCCAGTTGAGCAGGCTTTATTTTATAAACAGGCACACTAGGTATGTGTCTAAGGGCGCAAGATGTTTGGGTTACAACGTCTGAGCAAGAAATAAAGGGGGGAAAAAAACACGTTTAATATAGAATCCTGAATACATATTATAATAAAATAAAGCTGCGAGATACGCTCTTGATTAGCATTTGCAGGTAATATCCATAATAGCAGTGAGAGCGGAGGCTGCTAGATCTGAACTGTGTAGGAAGTGGGGGGAGAGCTTGCTCATGGCGTGCCCACCGTGCTGTTTACGTCAAAATCGGGCCTGCAGTTAAAAATAATATTCTATATACTCGTGAGGCAACTTGTACACACGGGTGAGGGCTAGAAGAATATAATGTGTATTTAGAGAGAAGCGTGTGACTGAACTCGCGAGCTGTGTGAAGACTGTGCTGGTAGGATGTCATGGCAATGGCCAGTCTGCTGTATGGGAAGGCGAGTGTGTGGAGGCGGTCAGATAGAGCGAACTTCTAGCATCTAATAAGAACTTCTAGCATGTTGTAAGGAGAGGAAGGTGGGACGCTCACTATAGTCTGGCGACACAGTGCCGGCAGGGAGGAGGGTACAGGACTGGCGCCGATGTGCGCCCCGCCCCGCTCCTTCAGCCAGGAGAGTAATGACGGCCAGCCCAGCGGCCCATTGTTCCCCCAAACCTGAGAGGCCTGGCCCGTCCTCTGCTTCACTGCTCTGCCTCTGTACTCGCCTACAGACGGAGCGTGCAGCTAGCATCATATATCTGAGCGGCGTGTGCTTACGAATAACTTTGAAGACATCCCAAGCCCGAATGGTAATGTCCCTTTTTTATTTCCGTCTCCAATTTGTCATTTTCAAAAGTGAAAGACGGCTAATACTACTCTCTAAAATGAGAACATTTAAAATTGCTACAGATAAGCGATTTTTACTGTAGGGTGTCGCCTTGCCCTGGGTGCACTCCCCACACGACATTATTATTATATTCACTGCAGATACAGTATGTTGAAACTGCTTCACTTAATCAGTAAAATTCTCTCAATATTCTAGGTGCTGATATTCACTGATTAAACAGCGATTTCCACTGATTTTTAGTGAATTGAACTGGCTTGGCAGTAAAACCTCAATGCGTTACATAAAATTATTGTATCACCACCGAAAATTCTATGAGGGTGAGTCGACTAGAGAAGGTTCAGTTCCTTGCGAGTCTGTAGTTCGCTCTTAGCGCTCTACGCTTCCGTGATACGCATACGCAATATGTCTCCTGCCAAACGGCGCGTCTTACGCTAGAGATGAATAGCAATACAGATAAATCCAAGAAAAAGCAGAGTTAGGTAACGGTTTATGACAACTTCAAGAGCAAATATGTTTTCCAAAATTGATGCAGTCCTCGTCAACTCTTGCCTGTGCCGTGAACTTTTAAATTTCTTTACGGCGCAAGATGTTCCGTGAAGAAAACAATCAGTCCCATAAATATTGCTTACAAAGTTACATCGCTCGCTTTTCCAGCTTGAGCTTTGAGAAATGTGAATATTTATTTTAACGTCTTACAGTGCTAGTTCATGTGCCACATGCTCTTAAGAAATGCTATATGTAGAGCATGGACTGTATAAGAGTATCAACTTATTAGTGTTATTTAACGTTCATTTTGTTGTAGGTGAAAATAGTTTCAATACAATTTTCATGCTCGAAAATTACTCTAAAGAAATTTTAAACAACTATGCACAGTCGAATCACATTATGACCGCTTGCTAGAAGTGCCATTTGCCGCACGTTGCCCATGACGTATGGCCCGTGACGTGGGCTGGTGAAGCCGGTATATACTGCGACCGACAGGCTGGCTGTACACAGTGGTACTAGGTCCCCTGGCGCTACACAGGAGTCCTAAAACAAAACAAACTGCTGGTCTTGCCGCAGTATATCAATTTGATCGACAGTGAGGCGGGATGGGCTAGCTGTACCCAACCTGAGCTCTAGATTTGATATACAAATGGGAGGACAAGAGCTCTCACAAGGGCTTGTACTTCCTCCGCGCTGAGGGAGTAGTGTATCAGTGGTGATAAACGGCGGCTCTACACAGTGCTCTTCCTGCTGTTATGGGTAAGGGAAGCGATTTAACCGAGTTGCAAAAAGGGATGATCATTGGCTTTCGAGCCAAAGGGGGCAGCATTTCGGAAACAGCGACGTTTGTGATCTGTTCACGTGCCACTGTGGTAAAGGTGTATCGTGCGTGGACGGATGGCACCATAGGGAATAACCGTCGCTGAAACTACTGGGCTCCACGCGCCATTGATGTCAGAGTTGAACGTCGACTACTATGGTGCGTGAAGGCCAATAGACAGGAGTAGAAGGATTATGGGGACTTTGGCACATCCTGACCTAGGACCGGAGCGTCGGAGATGTTCATGCAGCCCGCCATTTTGGTAGGCGTCACAGCCACCGTCCGCCATCTTGTTTTTTCGTTTGTTATTTGTTTATACATTACTGAAGTTTGTCTCACCTTCGTTCAACCGCCATATTAGATTTCATATGTTTTCATCATCTAGGTGGTGCTAATGTATTTATTTACCCACCAGACAAGTTGTCGATTTAGCCACCAGGCTGCAGCCATATTTGTTTAATGTTTAATGTCGGCGCCCTCCATATTGGATTCTATTTTCAACACCTAGGTGGTGCTATTTTCTCGATTTCGTCACCAGGCGAGCTGCCGATTTAGCCACCAGGCGGCAGCAATATTTGATTATTATTTTTAAGGTGTAGGTGGTGTTGTTGGCACCATCCATGTTAGATTATATTTTCAACAAACAGGTGGCGTTAATTTCTTGATTTGACTGCCAGGCGAGCCGCAGCTACTCGCTCATTTTGACTATTTAGCCGCAAATATAGTCATAGGAAAATCTGTAAATTTTCATTCCTATTTTAAAAAAAATTTCCAAACAGCAATATACCTACAAGCATAAATGGTTAAATCGATATTTTTTTGTATTAATATCTTTAATTAAGACCGACCAAAAACATTTTTCGTTTTAATACTATTTAAATTACCTTTAAAATTGAGTATTTATTCGCTATCACTCACCGCACCACTTTAGTCAGACTAATTATTCACCATCGCTTAATTCCTTTACACTACCGCTCTTGTTTTCAGCATTCTCCGCCAGAGTATGCTAGTGTGGAGAAAGTATTTCATGGGAACAATGTGAACCCTCGTCTTTTAGCATTCTGACCGGTAAGTTCAGATATTTAATTCCATCAGGTCGCAGGATATTATCAAGCATGCACGTAATACGCATATATATTTCCACGAAATTTAAAAATCTTCTCAAACTCGGAGTATCGGTTCGGGCCAGCTAGTCTCTGGAGGAATATGTAGGCTAACCTCATAAAGCACGGTACTAGAACTTAGTTTTTTATTTTTTATTTATATATTTACCATCGATTTAATTTGCAATGACGTTACTTCAGTACCCGTGTTAATACATTCATGAAATGTACTCGAAGACACGAAAAGTATGGATGTTCGAATAATGCATATAGAGTGGTATATAAATGTGGAAACTGTAGCATGGCATTTGCTAGGCGCGATAACTTGCAGAGTCACGAAAAAAAACCTGCGTAGCTGTAGAACCTTCACTGCCAAAATCCATCGTGTACAGTTCCCTTCACCGCAGCGTACGAGTGTAATTCCTACAAAACCAAGGGTTCAGGATGAGTATCAACCATCGTGCCACCGACCATCAAGTCCAAGAATCGTGACACGGTCTGGGTTGGTTAATGACAATGGTTTCGTGGAGCTCCAAACTGCATTCCAACGCATTCTAAATACCTATGCCTCCACAAGTAGAGTGGGTATTCGAAGGATTTTTGCACATTTTTAGATCGAATGGGGCAAAACATCGACGTTGGCTCTCCACATAAACACGCCACCAATTTAATGTATAACTCGAACGCAGCTTTGCAAAACCGACCCCATTCCTCGAAAGGAAGGTACTCGAATCGAAAGGCAAGATATCGAAAATACTGTAAATATACGTCACGAGAAAGAAGCATACAAATAGCGTGTTTCGGAATAAATATTAACGAAAAATCGATCACCGAGTGTCTCTTCCCCTCTAAACAACACACTTGCCCCCCTCAGCATAACATTAGTTAAATATTCATAATGGAAAATATCATGTGCTGAGTAAGGATGCGTTATGCAGCTTTCTATAAAGTAGTCATTGCTCGAAGAATCCAAAAAAGAGTTAAAACCACTTCGCTACCGCGCGGTATGCGATATGCATAGGGAAGTAGCCCGTGCATTCCCCCTCATCAAGACATAGACGCTCATCATTAAAAACATTTTCTCCAAAGTTTAAAATCAGTAAATTAGGAAATTTAGGCAGCGGGAAAAAAATACCCATATGGTTACTCCACGTGTAGCGATTTTTCTAGCACCCATTGCCAGCATATAAAACTTTTTATACACAAAAATTATGCATGTATAGTAAGTTTTGCAGGGAAAAATTATATACGCTAGCGTATAGGTACACCCACCACAAGTACAAAATCACAAAAAAACTGTTGCCTTCAGCAAACAAAATGTGTTACTAAAATAAAAATTTTTTATGTATGCAAATAATTTATGTAAGTAGGAAAACGATAAAATGACCGTATGAAGTTATTAAATACAATTAATAAAGGTTTAATTAAAGAACATTATTAAATATAAATAACCTGAAATACTTGAAAATGCTTTCAAAATGTTATACAATTTTTGTCACTAACAATTTTTTCACGGCACAATGTAAGTAAAATTAATAAATAATATATATATATTCACAATGAATTACTAATATAAATAAAATGTTTTTAAATTTTCTTATTACATAAACCGATTTTCTGTCGATTTTAAATATAACCATGTGCTATGTTGTGTACCTTGCGTTTGTATATAGCTAGACGATGCGCGCATGTGCGTTAGGTCTTACCCCTACCACGTTAACTGTCGAATTTCGTTACACTGTGGGCGTGCAACTATACATGTATGCACGTTGGGTCATACCCCTACCACGTTCACTGTCGTGCGCGCGCAACTATACGCGCATGCACGTTGGGTCATACCCTTACCACGTTCACTGTCAAATTTCGTTACGCTGCGCTCGCAACTTCCGTTGCACACTAAACTTTTACCCTCAATGTGCCAAAAGTGGTATAACTTCAAAAACGTAAAAAAATATTGCTGCCGGCTGGTGGCTAAATCGACAACTCGCCTGGCTGGTAAATTAATACAATAGCGCCACCTAGGTAATAAAAACATATGAAATCCAATATAGTGGTCGAACGATGGTGAGGGACAACCTTCAGTAATGCATAAACATATTACAAACGAAAAAAACAAGATGGTGGACGGTGGCTATGATGCCTACCAAAATGGCTGACTGCACCGACCAATATGGCGGACTGCACTTATCAACATTGTGGACTGCACTTACCAAGATGGCGGATGGCTACTCCTTCTGATATTGCGAACTGCACTAACAAAAACGGCGGACGTCTGCACCTATCACGATGGCGGACGGTGGCTGTGAAGCCTACCAAGATGGCAGATGGTGGCTGAGATGCCCACTAAGATGGTGGACTGCACCTACCAAGATGTGGGAATGAGTATTGTTGGTGAAGTTTATGGAGATCTCTGTATATGTATTTTTCTTTAAATAATTATAATATTTCATTTTAAAATAATTTTGAAATAATTTCTAAATATAATTTTTTATACATCTTTGTAGTTCATTTTTTATTTTTATGGTAAAAGGTCGCCAGAGTCAAATGTAGAAGGTCAAATTCAAGGTCACCGACATCCAACATTGTGGGCAAGTTGGCCGACGTTCCGATCCGAGGTCCCGATGTGCTAAAGTCCCTATAATCAGGCTACAGTGGAACAGCTCACTGTCCAAATGCACCAGAGGGCATCCAGATACGTGTCTACCGCAACAGTTCAGCTAACCCTTCTGCGAATGGGGCTCCAAAGCNCAACAGTTCAGCTAACCCTTCTGCGAATGGGGCTCCAAAGCAGACGGAAGGTGACTGCAGTCATGCTAACATAGGTTCATCGACGAAAACGACTGGATTTTGCTCGACAGTATGGCGACTGGACCACTGTTGGTTGGCGATGGGTAGACTTCTCCGACGAATCACGGTTTCAGCTGCACAGAACGGATGGACGTTAGCGTGTCTGGCAAGTAGCATTGGAGAACCGACACCCTNGTCCCTATAATCAGGCTACAGTGGAACAGCTCACTGTCCAAATGCACCAGAGGGCATCCAGATACGTGTCTACCGCGACAGTTCAGCTAACCATTCTGCGAATGGGGCTCCAAAGCAGACGGAAGGTGACTGCAGTCATGCTAACATAGGTTCATCGACGAAAACGACTGGATTTTGCTCGACAGTATGGCGACTGGACCACTGTTGGTTGGCGATGGGTAGACTTCTCCGATGAATCACGGTTTCAGCTGCACAGAACGGATGGACGTTAGCGTGTCTGGCAAGTAGCATTGGAGAACCGACACCCTNTGAATCACGGTTTCAGCTGCACAGAACGGATGGACGTTAGCGTGTCTGGCAAGTAGCATTGGAGAACCGACACCCTGCATCCATTGCTGGACGAACACAAGGCATTGGGGGGCAGTGTTATGGTCTAAGGAATGTTCTCGTAGTATTCTTCAGGTGCCATCATCTGTATGGAAGGCACTCTTGATCGATTTGGTTATGAATCCATCCTCGGCGATCACGCCCACCCGTACATAATGATTGTCTTTCATCGGGAGGACGGGATTTCCCATCACGATAATGCGCCTGGCCACATGGCTAGAAGTATAGGCACGTGGCTGTAAGAGCACGATCAAGACTTCAGAGTTCTTCCCTGGGCCCCAAACAGCCCCGATCTCAATCCAATTGAACATCTGTTGGACCATCTCGATCGTCGTGTATGCCGTCTGTGTCCTCCGCCACGCACCCTTCAACAGTCGTGGGATGCACTGCAGACAGCATGGCTCCAGATATACATTGAGACCTATCAGCATCTGACTAAGTCACTGCCAGCTCGTCTAGCTGCTGTCCGTGCTGCGAAGGGCGGTTACTCTGAATACTTGCAGGTGGTCATAATGATGTGATTCGACTGTGTATAGTCGTAGATCATACATACATATCTACTATGATATCACAGTATGTTAGGATTATCGCTTAAATATCTGATGGTCGCATTCTGCATGACGAAAGGTATTTTAAGCATGTACCTATGTCACTTTGAGCGCTTTTTGCCGTACCCAATCTTCCAAAGTAATAGTATGTTCTGTCTGCGTCCTTCGCTTTCCAGACTTAGCACACCAAAAATTCAATGTTTTAGCAAGCAGTTAGTTTTTTAGCGTACTTTCCGAAGGAAAAATAGGTTTATGCAATCACCCAGTTGTCTGTCTGTAACATATGCCCCTCTCCCCCTAATAACTTTGAACCACAAAAGATAATTTAACCAAACTAGGTCCACATGAAGTATTTAGTAACAGCATCGGACTTTTATACACTGAGGTGACAAAAGTCATGGGGTAGCAATAAGCAAATATACAGATGGCAGTAGTACAGCATACAAAATGTATAAATGGGCAGTGCATTGGTTGGGCTTTCATTTGCAGTCAAGTGATTCATGTTGAATGTTTTCTGACGTGATTATGGCCGCACGACGGGCATTAACAGACTTTGAACGCGGAATAGTAGTTGGAGCTAGGCGCATGGGACATTCCATTTCGGAAATGGTTAGGGAATTCAGCATTCCGAGATCCACAGTGTCAAGAGTGTGATGAGAATACCTAATTTCAGGCATAACCTCCCACCATGGACAGCGCAGTAGCCAACCGCCTGCACTTAATGACCGAGACCAACGACATGTGCGCTCTT
Source organism: Clitarchus hookeri (assembly GCA_002778355.1). NCBI lineage: Eukaryota > Metazoa > Arthropoda > Insecta > Phasmatodea > Phasmatidae > Clitarchus > Clitarchus hookeri. The sequence goes on along the minus strand of NQII01000397.1, from coordinate 1,317,532 downwards.
ACCAGTCACAATTGTCTGTTCGTTGTGACGGTGAAATAACCGCAGGAATCAATGTGGAACGTACGACGGACTTGTCCGTTAGGACAGTGTGGCGAACTTTGGCACATGACCCGATACGGTCGTCTTCTGGCTGAGCTCACGGAAATGTAACAACACGACATCGCCTGCAGCGCCTCTCATGGGCTCGTGACCATATCGGTTGTAACCTAGACGACTGGAAAACCGTAGCTTGGTCAGATGAGTCCCGATTTCAGTTGGTAAGAGCTGATGGTAGGGTTCGAGTGTGGCCCAGACCCCACGAATCCATGGACCCAAGTTGTTAAGAAGGAACTGTTCAAGCTGGTGGAGGCTCCATAATTGTGCGAGCTGTTTTTACATGGAATGGACTAGGTCCTCTGGTCCAACTGAACCGATCATTGACTGGAAAGGGTTATGTTCAGCTACTTGGAGACCACTTGCAGCCATTCTTGGACTTCATGTACCCAAACAACGATGGAATTTTTATGGATGACAATGCGCCATGTCACCAGGCCACAACTGTTCGCGATTGGTTTGAAGAACATTCTGGACAACCCCAGCGAATTATTTGGCCACCAAGATCGCCCAACATGAATCACATCGAACATTTATGAGACATAATCGAGAAGTCAGTTCGTGCACAAACTCCTGCACCAGCAACACTTTCGCAATTATGGACGTCTATAGAGGCAGCATGGCTCAATATTTCTGCTGGAGACTTCCAACAACTTGTTGAGTCCATGTCATGTCGAGTTGCTGCACTTCACCGCGCAAAAGGATGTCCGACATGATATCCCATGACTTTTGTCGCCTCAGTGTAGTTTTCTATCAAATAGGTTACTTATTTTTAAAATGGCTGCAATTATAGATTTAAGGTTACTATGTCATATTTTGGGAACCAACTATCTAATTTAAACCAAACCTGTAACATTGATAGTGCATCAAATAAGCATTACATATATATCGATAATGGTTTCTATCTGCCATTTTGGAAGAAAGGACAAATAGAAAAAAAAAATGAGGTGTTCCATTATATTTCCATGAGGTGTTCCATTTTATAACCGATTTGAACCAAATTTCGGCACATTGATAGTGTATGATGTAAGGATTGAATTTATAAATGGATAATGCTATTAATCCGCCATTTTAGAAGATAAAGCAAATTTATATAATTATATTTTAAATTGTAACTCTAGAATTATGTTATTCAATCAGTTTAAACCAAATTTCGTACTTTGACAGTCAATGATGTAAGCATTTTATTTGGTAATTGGTAATGCTATTAGTCTGCCAGTCCGTCATTTTGAAGATAGTATAAATTGAAAATAATAAAACTTTTGAATTATATCTCGGGAACTGTCTAACCGAATTACACAAAATTTGGTATGTTGGTGGTCCATAAGCATTAAAAGTGCAAAAAAGTGTAAATAAAAAAAATTTAACTTTTTTATTCTCGTGAATTATTTTATTCTCGTGAATTATTGAATAAATTTAAACCAAATTAGTTTGTTGACAGCGCATAATGCAAGCATTTAATTTAGGTACCGATAGTGTTATTGGTGCAACAGTTTTGGAAAATAGTGCAAATTGAAAAACAAATATTTTACATTATCTCGGGAACCATTTAAACAATTTAAACCAAATTTGGTATGTTGGCAGTGCATAAGGTATGTATTGAATCTAGAATGTGATAAAAAATGTATTTATCTTCCAATTTGTAAGGTAGTGCAATATGAAAAATAAAACTTTCATATTATGCCTCAATAACTACGCAATCGATTACTGCCATATTTGTAATATAAGTATTACTATTGTAGGTCATGTACATATATGCAATTTAAATGGATAAGACATTTATTTTAAAAATGTCAGCAATATAGATATTTTGAGCTCATCTGCAATATCTAAAATACAGTTTGACCAGTTTCGACCAAAATTTTGGAAATATATTTTACAAACATTAAATGTGTCAAAACAAAGGCTCTTTTGTCCGCCAATTTGTAAGATAGAGTTAAGTGAAAAATAATGTTTTAATGTCATAATTCGGGAAACATCAACTGATTCCTACTACATTTAGCACTCATGTAATACTACCTTATGTCACGTAAACTGACATGGTTTAGTGGTTCAGGCTATTATTTATAAAAATATGGTCACATTTACATTATAGACTACTATTATATATCTATGAAATCATGTAACCAATTCCAACTTAACATTGTATGCTGGTAGTATCTATAAACAAGCAAATAAACTCATTTATCAGCCATTTTGGAAGATATCACTACATGAAATATTAAGCTTGTGTGTCCTATCTTAAGAAATAATTGATACCCACCATATTCAGGGTAAAAGTTATACTTTTGTAGTCCATATAGATTTATATTACCTAAGGAGGTAGTCACATATTTTCAGAATAACAGTCATATAAATATTTTAGGTTAGTAAGCTCTATGTCCCAAACAATTCAAACCGACTTTAATATGTAGAAGTAACTATGACAAACATATAATGTGCGAATACAGTAATGAAAATACCGCCACATGAGAAACTGGAACTTTTATGTAATATTTCCGGGACCAACAAACCGATTCCCATAGAACTTTGCAGAATAGTAGTGCTAAACTAGGCCATGTTTGAAGCGTGCCTGGATTTATTTACAGTATAGCAGCCATATAAATAATTTGGATAAATTTTTCATATTAAACAATTCCATCGCTTTCAATTAAACTTATCATGCTGAGAGTAGCCATTAGAAGCATCAAGTATGTTTATAGAGATGATATTTTTCCAACTTTTTTGAATGATATTACCCGGTGATTATACAGTATATGCCACATTTGAGGCATATCTTGGGAATCAGTGATCGAATTTCCACCAAATGTTGCACATACTGCAGTAAGCTATGTATAATTAAATAATTTCAGTTGGTCAGACTTTTTTTTTCAAAATGGTGGAATATAATTTATTTATTTAATTTAATCATATCTATTGAATAATTTGGCATATTTCAACCAAACTATTTATATTGACATCTACTATATGCATTAGATATAACTATACAGAGCCTGTTTTTTAGGACTTTTTATATGGCAGCGTCAAATGCTTTTTGCCTTATATGCTTTTATGCCATTCTCAAGCAGTAAACCTATTTTCACAAAATTCTGTACACAAGTAGTGCTACTGTAGGCCATGTAAACTCACATGATTTAAGCGAATCTCTTACTTGTTTTCAAAATTATGCTGCTGTATGTATTTGTAGTTGCTAAACCCAGTCTACCTAAACTTTAGACTGATTACTACCGAAGTTATTGCTCCGAATCCTACCTCTGTAATGTAGTTGGCTGCACGCCAGTTTACGGTACGAGACGTTCTATGTTGAGTCCCAGATAAGGCATGTGTGCATTTGTAATTGTCTCACTAGTATTGCATTTTCTTCTGGTTTAATATCTAATAATATCGCCATGAACGAGACGTCAAGACACACGTACCATCTGACTTAAAAAAAAACTTCAAAATTATTTGCATCTATGTAGAGGAAAGTTGGCTCATTAGTTATATCGATAACTCCTTGCTATTTGTACAATTAATTAACTATACTTTTAAATCAATTTCTATTTTGTACCGTGATGTGCTGCATGGTTATTAATAAATGTTTGCTTTCAGAAATATACAATAATCAAAGCCTGAGAACTATTCAGCATATTATTGTTAGTAATAAATAACTATCAACCATGCTCAATGTGGCAGAAATTTCCCACGTATCTGGTAAATAAAACAATTAGATATAGTCCCCATCAAATATATCATGACATCAAAAATTACTTGAACACATAACATTATGCTGTGTACACTGGTATAAAAACTTACATTCTTCTGATACCATAATCCCAGACACTATTAAACCACTTGATATAATAAATAATTGATTAATTGTTTGGAAGCTCGACTAGGTGGACTCCATGTACATTTTATATAGAAAATGATTCTAGTAATATTCTACTAATTGTTTTTCTTATTGTCCAGAGGTAGACAAAAATAAAATTAATGAAAATAGTATAAAATTTGCAGGTTCAATATAAAACTTTTAACTAACCAAATTGAATTTGTACACAAAAAAGAAATAGTTAATGAGGTAAAGATTTAAAGAATAATTGCAGTATAAACATAATTAATTCTTCAAATTCTTATAAGTTTGGAAGCCTAGAAACACTGGATTGCACCCCATACAATCTATATAGCTTTAATCATCAATACAAATGCATATTTTATTTTAATTGGCATATGATTCACATTAAAAAATTCATAAATGACAGATATTAAAATCATTATATTACGTCACAAACGTTATGAAAATAAAGAGCCCAGCCATAAGTGATTATGTAATTATGACGTAGTTATGTAGTGACGTGTTAACATGGTCAAAATCATGCCAAGATTAACAATAAATGTTCGATAACTATCCAGATGAAAACCAAAGACTGCAGAACAGCACGACTTGGCGGAGTGATACTAAAGCAGTACCAGAATGTTGCAATGGTGAAATGTTAAATTTAATTTTGAATAACGGTTTGTCTAAAACTTGAATAAAACTTGTAGAGTAGAAATAAAACATCGACCATCCATCTCGGAGGGAAGAGATGAAACTGCGTAAGATCGTTAAATATAAATGATAAAATTTAATATTCTACATTTTCAACTACTATCTCTGCACTATTATACGTAATGCTTTTAAAACTAAATAAAAGGCTGCAGGGGAATCATTCGCCTGCAGCAACCTCCCTGAACACGGGAGCACACGACAAACACATCATGTCGCGACCGTGGCTGTGCAGAGAATCAGGCAAAAAATGGTTAGCGACAGTGGAAGGATACAAAATTGCGTGCTGCGCGTGGGCACAAAGGTGGCAAAATTTATTTCGCAAGCTGTTCCTAGAGAGCTGTTCCTAGAGAGCACGGTCCATAACTACACACAACTGTTATGCAGTAAGAAAGACATGTGTTGCACCTCTGGCAAGTAGCGCGGACAATCTACAGCGCGAAGTGTCCCACGCCTCAGAAATGCAACCATGTCAGCTAAATCCGGTTGCAAGCTGAGCTGTCTGCAGCAAGCAACCGGCTTCTAGCCTGGATTGGGAGATAAGTTAACTAACTCCAATACATGAATACTTGACTGAAATAAAATTTCTGAAATAACACAGTTGACCTAAAATTGGAATAAATCAACATTGCCCTAAACTTTACCAACATACTGACACAATTAATTAGAAAAACAAATCAAAAATATGAAATCAGGTAAAATCTGAAAAATATTGTGCCACAAAATTTTGGAAAATTTTACAATAGCACAGCTTCTCAGTGTTTTCAACATAAAGTATTGTTACCAGTAACAACAACCAGTAAAATAAATTAATTCTAAATAAATTCAGCATTTCGTTAAAATAACGATACAATTTTGTTAGTATCGCCTTAATTAGAGTGACAAGATGAAGCCGAATCTAGTGTAAAGCTAGAAAAAGTTATTTTACTTTTACAAGGATAGAATATAAAGTATTTAAATTTTATATGTATACATATTTTATTCAATAATTTCTTAATTTTTTTTAAAATCTGAATACAAAACTCGACTCATGCCAGTTGCTATATTAAAAAAGTATTTTGTGTTATTTACTTTTCAATTAAATTACAATATCATTTCACTTTTACCTACGTTGTCGAGCTGTCGTTAGGACTGTATTTCTCCATGAAATCACTATCTGATTGGCAGCTATAGTCGGTTCACGACGGGAAGAAACTTTTGAAAATCAACATTTGAAAAAACACCCTAGCCGTTAGCTACATGCATATAACATTACAAGCAGCGGCGAGCGCGGATACAGTTATGCCGTCAGGTTGCCAGCACAAAGAGAGTAAATAGTTCCAAAGTTTTAACGTAATTATTAATTTATCGCTTACAAATGGGTGTCGAAAAGAATTTTATCGTATTATGCCAATTATTAATGACGTGATGCTAACGTATTTAGATTTCAACGTCTTTTGCATAGTTACATGATCTCGCTCAAGGTGAAAGTAGAGCGGCCATTTGTTTACTAACGAGCGTTCCTTGTGTTGTTGCCTGGGTGTGGTCGACACACATGCCAGAGAATTTGTGGGATACTTGTTTAACCTATCGGTTGTTTTTTTTTTACTAATATCCGCTCTTTATTATTTGGTTTTTCATAACGTATGATTNATACAAAATTGGCTTGAAAGTAGATTTTTAGCAGGGCTTCAAGAAAGTCTCTTCCAGTCGTGAACCGACTATAGTTACCATTCGTTAAAACCGAAGATGAGGAAACTAAGAAATATTTTCAGACTCAGGACTTCTTCGTCTATGCTGATTGATACACATACATTCGTCCCAAGAAATATTGGCACACACTCATTTTAGAGGCTGGATATGACTGAAGTCATATATTTCAGTAAACAGTACCATTAATTGCTGATATTTAGTAGATATATTGCACAGATTATGCGTCCATTCTAACTAATATTATAAATGCGAAAGTGTGTTTGTTTGTTTGTCCTTCTTTTGCGTCGCAACAGAGCAACGGATCGACGTGATTTTTCGTACAGAGATAATTGGAGGGCCGAGAAGTGACAAAGGCTACTTTTTATCACGAAAAAATATCTCATCCCCTTAGGAAATATTTTTTTTTTAGTAAAAATAGCGCTTGGGGTACAATGCTGCGTCAATGTAAGTTGTTATATGAGACGAAAGCACAATGTCACACAAAAAAGCGGTAGAGGCCCTAAACCGAACTCTACAGGATATACGAAACAATACAGACATTATGGGAGGAATTGTTGTATTACTGGCTGGTGACTTCCGCCAAATTCTACCGGTGATTCAGAGGGGCACACCCGCACATGAAATCAAAGCCTGTCTCAAGTCGTCAAGCTTATGGGCAAATGCCAAGAAATTCAGTTTGACGACAAATATGAGAGTGCACCTCTACAATGACGTTGATACAGGACATTATGCTGATATACTATTAAAAATTGGAGATAGTTGGTTAGAAACAGATGCCGAGGGCTGTGTGTCACTAACGGGGGATTTTAGTAACTTGGTGCAGAGTGATATGGAACTGATTGCTAGCGTTTACCCAGATCTACAAAGAAAGTAAAAGAGCGATTCTAGCACCAAAAATTGACATCGTTAGTGCTCTGTTCTGTGTTTATGATCAGTGTCTGTCTTCTAACAAATACCGTTATTTCTCCCTATAAGTATAAGTTTGTTACTATAACAACACGAGCAACATTCAATGACGAAGTTTTTCACCTTGCACTCATTGAAATTGGATAGCAAGTGCAGACATTGCCAGGAAAAAGTATAAAAAGCATTAACTTAATTTTAAAAAAATCTAAACAATAATTCTGTAGTCTACGCAAGCGGAGCCGCGGGCACAGCTAATAACAAATAAATAAATGCACTATGACAAACAAAAGCCACTTTTCAAACCAACAAAAAATTATTTGTACTGAGAACGGTTCCTTTGCATATCGGTTATGGTACGTTAAGCACAACGCCATTTAAGGCAGTACCCTCGGCAGGCTGTTTACAAATAGTTCACCAGTCTCGTGCAGTGTTATGCGGCAGGAGTCACCGTGAGCTCGAAGCAGAAGGAACATTTAGTGTCTTGGTGATACAGTAGTGTTGCTCCATTCACAAGAAAAAACTATCGCGACTGGAAGCGAACTTTTTTCAGTTACAATAAAGTAAGAGCTATCATTAAAAAATACAAGGAGTCAAGTGAACTACGAAATAAGCGTCGATCTGAGATTCTGACAGCGTATGTGAATCGTCAATCGTGTGCAGAAGGAACCCTATAAACAGGGCTAAATCGTTTCAGAACGTCCAACAAGAAGATAAGTGCTCAGACTGTACGAAATGTTTTGAATGGAGCTTATATTCATGGTAAATCTCACAGGAAGAACACATAGACTACATTTAGGAAAATAACTGTAATAAATGATTACAGATTGCTAAGGAATACGTGAACAAGATAACAGAGTTTCGGAACACTGCCATATTTTCGTATGAATTGAAGTTCACTTTGTTCAGATCCGTGGGAAAGAAGAAAGTGCAGCACAAACCTACCACACAATTTATTATGTAAACATTCTTCCAGCCGTTAAACATGAAGGAGGTGCTGTAATTGTTTAGTATAGTACGGTTATTTTATTTCTAGCATAACAATGGTCCAAAACATACCGCCGTGAAAACCCGAGAGTGAATACTCTACAACGCTCCACGAATGCTTCGTACCCACCACAGTCTCGACTTGAACCCTATTGGGTATCTGTGTCAGCATCTCGGCGCACAAATCAGAAAACGTCGTTCGACCGGGAAAATGGAATTTGAGAGAGTACTCACCCCAGCAGTGACACATACATCGATAAAAAGCATGCCACGACGTCAGCAAGCTGTTGTCAATGCCAATGACATGCACACACACTATTAACATGTGCATTCTGGCGAAGGGTTCTGTTCTAATACAGTACGTGCGCCAATACTTTTTGATTTCGCAAAAAAAGATGTTTTTATGCTATAGTGTACCGTATTTATTTGTTATGGACAGGCTGTCCGTGCAGAAATATATCTTTATGTGAGTACGTCAGCAATCACAGGTCTTGTTTACTGAGATATACAGCTGTCTTCATAACCAGCCTTTAAATATGGTAGTGTCGACACTTTTAGGGGCAACTGTTTAATTGCAACCTGCTTTGATGCCAGAATTATGCATGTTTATTAAATAACGTAGTGTATTTTGAGTCTAGTTTACATAAGTGCAAATTTGCTCTTACGTAGGAGGCAAGAGAAGTTTGTTAATTTATATTTTAATATCCGGCGTATTTACAGCGTACGGTAACTCACCATGCTTCCAAAAGTAAGCACCATCACGTTGGTCATGTTGTACCAATTCCACACATATATCAATTGCCTGCACTCCTCCAAGTGCATGTTGCCTGCTATGTCAGATGCGTAAACATAATTTAATGAACCAGCTTCATAACAAGTGGTTTGATGCGTGTCGCGTGGGCTAATCTCTCCCCTCGACCTCCCCAAACCAAACCTTGCCGAACGCTTATCTACCACGCGTTACAGTTCCCCGCCCAAATTATAATTGTACCATTAACAACTAAGATGAATAATAACAAACGCATTAGTCAAGTGCGTTCCAACTCATTCTTCGTTTTCTTTTCCTTCTTTTAAATTTAATTTTTTACCTCCGCTCCTCCTCCGTATTCACTCATGTGGACCACACACTGCGAGACATTATATTGCGCCTGAAACTACTTATTTTAACGTAAACACCGCTTGCAAACTTAAGCTTCTTCCTGAATAGTTTGCTGGGTCTTCCGTACTCCCACTGGGCCGTTTCTAACACAATGTTGCAACCACTTGTAGACCGCGCTGATCGCTCCTCGCCGTCTCACACGGCGCGACGTCATTTTTGTTTAAGACATTTGAATACTCCAAAAGTTAGTATTTTATAACTCTGTCAAACATTTCTCAACTCGTAACTGCAGACTGCAAGCATTAATTGTTTTATAGCCGAACTGCTTAGTTTTTTCGTAAGTACGTCCGGAGTTGTTACTGTTTTCATGGCACGCGGGTTGAAATCAAACTTAACAAGTTTCCCAACTAAATCAAACAAATTTGAAATCACTGCCGTAATTAATTTTTAGGCGTACTGGAAAACGTAACGGTAATTCATAGACATGTAAAAGGGGGCGCAAATCTAAATTATATCATAGTCTTCAGTACAAAGCAGTTTATATTAAAGCACCTCTGTATTGTAAAAAATTTAGTACTTACGATTGTTTGAACAGAAGATAACGCAATAGATTATGAAAATACTTTGTACATAATGTTACGATTACAACAAAAGGGAAAGACACGGTGTTCAGGTTTCAAATTGCATTTAGTGTGTAATTTTTTTCATTAGTGCCATTGCTCATATTCCGTGGAAATATTGATAAATTTGAAAATGCTTTCCTTGGAATTATGGTCGAATATAAATAGTTTGGCCAAAATTTCAGCATGTTATCACACAGTGTGTCGCTTGTAGGCGAACCTTTCCTTCAATATGCTCTGCTCTCTAGCGCCCGCGCCTCACGTCTGATCTTGTTTTGATAAACGTTTGGCATTTTATGAATAAACATATTGAAATATATACATTTTATAATGAAAACCATACAAATGTTAAATATTAAATATTTTTTAATTAAATAAAAATATATATTATTTTCCGGGTGCAAGGTCACCCTGGGCGCAAGGTCCTATGCAACCGCACCTGTCACACACCCCTAAGGACGGCGCTGTATCTGAATACCTACAGTCTGCAGCCCTACTCGTTTTCTTAGAGGTTATGTTGGCTGCAGGCAAGGTCACGTGAAGCTATGAACGGTTGGCAGGGCTGTTCTTGTTGTCCAGAAGTGAATACAGCTCTGCTGTCTTGAACGTGACTGCGAAACAGTGCGGGTTGGTGCATCGTTTTACTCATACTGACTGCAAACTAATTTTACTTCCCACAGCGGAAAGCCCAGCTACTTCAGACATTCGATGAATTTTTCTCTTTAACATTTAAACATAATTTATCATTAGGCTGTTGTGTAAAACATCACGGCAATAATTGCATGCACTGAAATCTGCCCAGGCCGGAAGCCTATGCGGACAGAAATATCGTTCCCTTGCATTTCTGTGCATAACAATCTGTATAAAACTGGTACTTTCATAATTCGGCGAGGGACGATTTTAAAATGGTATTTTACTGCGTGAAATTGTTGTTTTTTAAATATTACTTTGAGTATTAGTATTTTTGTACTGTGTTAGAATGCAATAAAAAAAGTTAAGGATACAATCTAACTTTCACGGCAATTATCATGGTGTAGGCTTTCTACCACTTCGCGGTAGGTTTAAGCAAAAACTTTTTATGTACTCTTGATCGTATGCATAATAAGAAATGTGTTTTATTGTGACAGTAATAATTAATTTTCTTCCATAGTCCAATCCGTATTTGTTAGTGCAGTAACACAAAAGGCCGTTATATTTGAAAGCATGTAAAGAGTGAAAAGTGTGAGTTGAAGTGAAGTGTGTAAGGGATGCAGTTCATCGAACTCGACAGCAACGTGGCTGTAGGCCTTAGGAGGGGGAGTGTTGATGTAAATGTTATCTTAAAGCGTCCGGCGGGAGGGCGGAACTGTAGGGTTGGCTGGGTGGTTAACGCAGGTCGGTGTTTGTGTGTGGGGGGTGCCGGCCCCAGCAGAGGGCTTCACATGGAGCAGACTGTCTCGCCCTGGCAACTGCCATACAACCTCTTCCCACAGGCGGCTGAAAAGCTAACATATTGGCCTCTCTACTGCTATCGCTCTCTATAACCGCAAACAACACTAACGCGAGTGACTCGATCACGCAAGAAATCAGCAGCACACTTACGGGTGGGGGGCTTTGGAGGTCCAAGCCCCTCCCATTAATAGTAGCAATCTTGAAATTAAATTCAAGATCATTCACCTGTGTAACATATTGAATCAATCCCGTGTCGATATTATTCAAAAAAGAGAAGAAAATTTAAACTATGAGGGGAAGTGTTGCAAGTATGTCAAGCAACTAATGCCTCTCACATGAGACAGTGAAACGTCTAGTTACTCTGAACATTCATCGTGAAATTTTTGTAAATAGCAGTGAGTATGTTTCAGTCTAAACAAACCCCAATGGTAAATTAACTAAGTGTGCTGTAGTAACACACAATTTTGGGAACTAACAATACACAAAAGCGTAACCTAACTGATATGGTNATTAACTAAGTGTGCTGTAGTAACACACAATTTTGGGAACTAACAATACACAAAAGCGTAACCTAACTGATATGGTGTGGGTCAACTCCTTATACAACACGTTACCGTTTTGTTGTCCGTTTTCTATGTTTCTAATTGAATACATAACTAAAAAAAATATTTTGTATCTTATTTATGAGACAAGAGTTGCAAAAAAATACAAAACTGCCAGNTCCTTATACAACACGTTACCGTTTTGTTGTCCGTTTTCTATGTTTCTAGTTGAATACATAACTAAAAAAAATATTTTGTATCTTATTTATGAGACAAGAGTTGCAAAAAAATACAAAACTGCCAGGATAATTCTGACCCATATCCAGGGCTAAATTTCCCACTAGGCCGACTAGGCCCGGGCCTAGAACGGCACTTTCTAGGGGGCGGCATAACATGGCAGGCAAAATACCAAAAACCGATTTCTCAGTGTTTTGTGTATAGCTGTGTGCTGGAATAAAATGCACATCAATTCTAAAATAAATCCAAATAAAATGACTGGTAAGTGTCTGGGAGTCAACTATTTTAAGATTTTAATAAAATTCCTTGTTGCCTCTGTACCAGCCAGTGTCAGCTTCCAGTTTATATTTATCAGGAGACAGAAACTGGTATAGATGGAGCATGAAACTTTCTAGTAGATCTTAGTTGAGTTTCGGGGTTTCAAGTTTCGCTCCGCTGGCAGCTGACAAATAATAGTAATTTGTTTTCAGTTCTAACAAAAGTTTTTTTTTAATTGCAACACAAATAAAGGCACGGAGCTTGTGATTTATGATGAAAATGTTTTACTGATGCTGAAACCTGATCGCGGCGTGTGAAGAAGCTGTTTGCGCCCGGATATTAAAATTGAAATGAATGCACTTGACAATAAATCAGCACAAATAATTTTGTATATAATTATTGTATTGCTATTGAGAGCTATAAAAATTACGATTATAAAAAGAATTTGCATTAATTTTATTTGAGTTCATACAAAAATCTGTTTACTGCCGTAAGAACATATAATTACCTTATTAAGTTAAAACATAGCATTTCACTTAGAGGGAAATCTAGAGATAATTGAAACATTACTACTGGTGAAAAATACTTGAAAAAAGCTGGCACTGGCGGTTACTGGTGTCCAGATAGCTGTTGATTATAATGAAAAGTCAAAAGTGATCCGACAGATTGCAAGGTGTGCTAGACTGACTTTTACTTGTCTAAGCAAGTTCCCAACATTTCCTTGTGGTTTGCCAATAGTACTTTTAAAATTACGTGGTGGAATGATGGCATAAAGTTTGTTTAAATTTTGTTTTACAAAAATTTCCGAGGATACAGTGGAGTGGTGGCTAGATCACCCACCTTCCACTAAGGCATGTGGGAAAAGCGGCGGACGTTGCCATTGGCTGGTGGGTTCTCAGGGTACTCCCGTTTCTCCCACTGTAATATTCCTTCTCTCCTCCACCTGCACGTTACTTTACCCTCACTGGTGCTGAAGTCAGCTGTTAAGCACCATTAAATTTAAATGTACCTTTGTCACATTCAAACTCTCAGAGGAATTGTAAGAAACTTCAAAAGCGCATTTTCAATGCTGTTAGCACCAATCTGCAGTCATTAAACATAGATTTAGGGCAAGTCGTTATAAACAAAACAGTTGTCTGTACGAATTTGTTGCAAATTTAAGAGAAACACAAATATTTGACGGTTACGAACGTCTTCTCAGACCGTGCTGCTATCTGTTATCCTGCAAGGAATTTGGTACTCAGATGCGAAAACGAACAAAAGGCAGTGAATATTTTCACCATTTTGTCACCAAAATGGGTTATTAAAAGTAATATATTTTCTTTCTTAAAAAATAATAAAAATAATAAACGGTCGTTTAGAACATAAGCGATTCGCCANAAATAATAAACGGTCGTTTAGAACATAAGCGATTCGCCAGGCTTCGGAAAACATAAGTACTTTTGTTTTCCCAAACATAAGGGAAAACTATATAAATTTGGACTTCTATAAGTTTCTCTGTTAATTATCAACTTGAAAACCAGGAAAAGTCAAGGAATTTTCTTATCCTTGCTTGATGGGCACCCTGTAAAACTTATTGTGTATGTAATTTAACGTTTTGATCAATTCATTTTTATGACAGTATTAAAAATGTGAACATAATTCGTTAAGCCTTTACGAAGAAGGTTGCTTGTTCATGTAGATTCTATCAATATACAAATCGAAAGATTTTTATTGTGTTTGTTTTACGAAAATTGCAATAATTCATGTGTTTGCATACAAAACGGAGAAAATGCAATATCAGTGTTACCCCATGGCGAAAATTTTTATTTGTTGAACACTCTAAAATGATCTTCTCAATTTCAGTAAAATAAATCTTAACCCTATTGTTCTGACTGAAAGTTTTTGAACATGCCACGCCAGTGTAAACTGTTATGTACCACCTTCGCGACAGAATCGTGGGCATCTCGCATTGACATGAGATGGCACATAAATGGAAGGTGGGATCTAGATTGTAGATAAGTGGAGACTACAGAAGCAAAGTAAGGGCGTGCTCCTGTTTTATTATTACACCAAAGCCATGAATTGGCATTAGGTACACTCATAGTGTAAATTTAACTTTTCAGCCACAACCCTGCAGTTAAAAACTCATTTATATATTTTAATTAAAAAGAAAAATCAAAACATTAAATTTTCTTTTTTTGAAAATTTATAGTTATAACCAATAGCATTCTAAAAAACATAAGTTTTCTGTGAGATTGACTTTAACTTTGTTCTTTTTTTTACGAATTTACTGTAAATTATTTATTTATTACTACTATTTTGTTTTGAACAACAATTTTGTAAAAACGGGTTCCCGAAATTGTAAATATCTCTTAAAGTTAAAAACCTTATTTTTTTTAGCCAAAATAGTTAATATTGTTAAATATAACTATTATTTCTTCTTTGTCCAAAAAAAGACTGGAACACACCATTTTTAGGTCATGCAGCAGGCGAAACCATACAAAATATTTTAATATTTCCTTTTTTTTATGGAGTTACTGCGACGTGACGGAAGAAAGATATTGAATACCGTAGCCAACAAGGCCATTCCACAAAAGGGTGTACGTCTCACATTGCTAAGAGATGTAAATGGCTGGTCATGACAAGCTCATAGGCCCATGCCGCAAACAGCTAAGAACAGAATGAACAATATTTACGATAACAAACCTATCAAAGAAATAACATTACCACATCGCGCAGTAAAATATTCGCAGTAAAAACTTGCCGAAAACTTTGGATGAAAACTATTTCATCCTAAGATGAAAGTGGATTGATGAAAATAATAAATCAAGGCAAGTACACGTTATATGACAAGAATACGAAGTAGGAAGTCGCACGAGCTGATATATATGTGTATATATGTATATATATATATATATACACACACACACACACACACACACAATGGCATGCTCCAGACTTCATTGTTTCGCGCGACCAATCGATACATATAATATCGAAGGTCCAGAAATATGTATAATACATCGCAAAGAACATTTCCATTTTAACAATTAGAAATTAATATTTCACACAATATTACATCAAAAACTATTAATTAGCAAAAAGAAAAATATTCTTTAAACAAGCAACATAAAAAATAACCATATAAATGTTTAAACATTGCATTAATTCCAGATAACAAAGTTGGTTTAACAAACTTCTTCATGGCAAGTAAACAAAACTAGTAACTAGAACTAGAGCACGTTGCCATAAAATAATTTGGCGCGACACCAAATTATTGGGAAATGAATGGAATTAAAAAAGTATCACCGCCGTGCATGGGCATACCTTCACATGTCCGTTGCTCCCACAGTGTCTAACTGCGATGTCATAATGACCCAGATGATGAGCAGTTCTTCGTGTCGTCCGCTCTGCCTCTCGCAGTGCTGTCATCCTGCCTCTCTCGAACTCCGTCACGCAGTTGTAGCTGTCTCGAGTATATTCTCGGCATGTTCATCGCTCTTTAATCAAACCTGACAAGTATCGTCCTGTCATACCACACGCGCTGTTCTGAAGACTGTTCATATACGCCGCAAGAAGCGCACTCGTACGGCGTATGTACATACAGTGGCTCACATTAATATTCGGCCACCTATGATTATCGCAGTTTCATGGCCTTATGTTACATTAGTAATGAAAATAAACATAAATCATATTGCACAATAATTCTTGTGTGCTTTAAATGAAATATAGCGGTAGCCAATAACGAAAATGGGCAATGCAACTTAACAAACAATATGNAATTCTTGTGTGCTTTAAATGAAATATAGCGGTAGCCAATAACGAAAATGGGCAATGCAACTTAACAAACAATATGATTTTGTCATCCCATGCTGCACAAGTACGCCAGTTTAATATTCGGCCATCATCATTCAAACACAAACATAATCCTCTTTCCAAACTAAACAAACATTCTTTTAGTACCTGGTAGCATGGCCATTCTGTTTAATTACTTCTCGCANTAATCCTCTTTCCAAACTAAACAAACATTCTTTTAGTACCTGGTAGCATGGCCATTCTGTTTAATTACTTCTCGCATGCGTTGTGGCATATTATCAATTATTTTCCTGGTACATTTGGAGCCAATCTTACTCCATTCTTCCTTGAACATTTTCTCTAATTCTTTTGTGGACCTAATTGTTGTGGTACGCAGTCTTCTTTTGAGTTCATACCACATATTTTCTATGGGATTCAGGTTGGGTGATTGAGGAGGTGTGTTAATGACTTTGGGACAGTTATACAAAAGCCAGTTCTTGACAATGTACGACTTGTGTTTTGGGTCATTATCTTNGGTAAAACTTAAAACGTGTTCCTAATGCCCAGATTATCAGCCCTCTTGTGTAGGTTTGCTTTCAGGATGTTGAGATAGTCTTCCTTTTTCATTGTTCCATCAACGTACAGCCTCTCCAACACTTGCTGAAGATATACAATCCCAGATCATAATACTACCTCCACTGTGTTTCACAGTAGATTGTATATTCCCAGGTTTTAGCTCCTCGTTTGGCTTGCGCCATACTGTTACCCTGCCATCTGAACCAAACACATTCAATTTCGTCTCATCAGTACAAATAACATCATTCCACCAGATTTCATCTTTGTCAGCGTGGTCTTTTGCGAACGTAAGTAGTTTTCTTCTATTTGCCTCACTAATGAAAGGCTTCTTTATAGATACCCTGCCATTATATCCTGATCTTCTGATAACTCGTCGTATGGTTTCTGGATGGACGTTCTTTCAACATTCATTGAGTACCTCCGTGGGAAGTTTNCTCTTCTGATAACTCGTCGTATGGTTTCTGGATGGACGTTCTTTCAACATTCATTGAGTACCTCCGTGGGAAGTTTGAAAGCACTAATTTTCGGATCTTTCTTTATTTTCCTGATTATTAGACGTTCTTCTCTCTCGCTTAGTTTCTTTGACTGTCCTTTTTGAGGTACCGAATCTTAAGACAGAATGAAGACTTTGGAAGAATACTACAGAGGCTGTGTGGACCTCGGCAGATTCAAGTGCTACGCAATTTCTTGTTGATATTTCTTCTTTGCATGATGAAATATTACCAACTCCCGATGCTCAAACGTTGTATTCTTGCCCCTACGTCCCATTTGCCTGACTGACGCAGCCAGCAGAGCTGCCCAATACAACCTCTCAGCGCAAAGAGCGTGCAGGGAATACACGAGGTACGAACGCAATGTGCATCATGCCTATACCAAGCGCCCACCACCACTGGCCGAATATTAAAGTGGCGTACTTATGAAGCACGCGAGGACAAAATATTGTGTTTCACTAACTTGCACTTTTCATTTCAGTTATTGGCTATAATTGCATTTCATTAAAAGCACACGAGAATGATTGTGCGATATGTTTTATTTTTATCTTCATTTGTAATGTAACATAAGGCCATGAAACTGCGATAATCATCGGTGGCCGAATTTTAATGTGAGCCAATGTATGTGCATGCGGCAGCACACTACAATTTAACTGTTTTCATATATGTGCCTGTTACCGTCTTTCGTGGCTATCGAGAACATTTTTAGGGTGCGGAAATTTTGTGGCATTGAGTCTCGTAATTACAGAGTAATTTTGTTATAAGAAAACACGCGTATTTCATGGGATATACTAAAAAATAAGAGTAACTGACTGCATTTTTCCCCACTTTGCATGTGATAAATGTCAGGCGTTATTTATACCGGACGAATCAGCAGTCCCATATAATTCGCACGTGAGTTTACCACTGGATCCACCCGATAGGCAAATTGTTGAGTGAAATCTGTGCGGGTGATATACAGTATGTGTACAGTGCAATACAGCAACATTAATAAAAATAACTAGAAAGATAGACAGGGTATACAGGTTACATTGTTTTATGATTAACTGCCAACCAGAATATCGATTTTCTCTTTTTGCGCTGAAAGCTGAGAGATTGAAGCAGTGTACTGCATATGTTCGGAAAAGCACTGTTAGTGGACGACGAAGATAGGCATTCGACACATCTGTAGGTATATATCTTAGCGAGTTTGTGAGTTTCATATCTTCAAGAATTAACAGGAACTATTAATAGCTGTTCATTTATCCGTTATATGATTGCTTTTCAGCTTCAATGGATAAATTCCTTTAAAGTACTTTAAAAATGAAACGCTCTATACAGAAAAAATGTCCGTACTTATTACAAACAACTCTTTGGAGACTAGTTGACATTCATTCCCTTGTAACTATACATCTGAAATATTGTATTGTTACGCGGTGACGCGAGCTTTATGCGTGGTCCGGCACTGAGGGAGGGTGGGCACCTAGACCCTCCTCTTCTCCCTGCTCACTGCCTCGTTGCTCGCTCGTAGGGGGAGGGGGTATTGACAGAGATGACCTGGCTCGCGTCACAGCCCCTCCTCCCCCTGCTGGAGAAGCCGATGGGTTTAGAGGATGCGCAAGAATATTCTGGGAACTAGGACCCTCGGCGCAACGCTGAATTTAGAGAAATGTCTAGTCGATGACTTACGACCCTATAAATACAAGCCACAGCTGGACTGTGATGCAGACAGTCTTGGTAGAAGCCTTCTGGCTGAGTGCAGTAACAGGGCGTTGTCGAGTTCGGCGAGGGACATCGGTGAAGAGGACAGACGACGACGGGAGACTGCGAGACAACAGCGGACGAGGTGTTCGTGGTGAAAATGTAAGGGAGGGCGTGAAACCCGACGAGTGAAGGTTACTGTACATGAGGGCACTCGAAGAACTCTAGAGCATTGCGAACTGGTTGCACTTGGACAAAACTGACGTGGGACTAAATAAACATGTAATACGAATTTTATTATAAATATTGGAACTGTCAAACATAAACATATAATTTATATAATAATTGAAAAGATTTTCATACACTGTCTATGGGGGGGACTGATTTATAATTATCTAATTACATTATTTCTTTGAGGTAATTATAAATTGTATTGATTCAATTATTTAATGGTAAACAGCAAGTGATATCAATTTATTGTGAGAATTTGGGTCGAGAGAATTTTGTTTGTAGTTCTTGTAAATATAATTAGGAAATTATAATTAACTATTTTATTTAATTAAGACCTCCATCCCTTAACGAACCTGGTTTAGCCCACTGACTTTGAGAGAAAAGTGTAACAGTTTATTTATAACATATTATTTTAGAAAACATACAAAATACTTTATGCAGCTCATTATTTATAATAATCTTGAAGTATGCAACACTTGCATGCTAAAATTAAACATTAGTTTTGCATATTCCACACCAAGGTTTATCTTAAATTTACTCTTATTTTATTTATAGTGTAACTAAATTATCTTTGAAAAATAGTTTCTTATACAAATGCAAAGCATTTTTTTACAGTGTATGTGCGTACAGATCGAAACGGATTTACGATAATTATACACAAACCGTGAAANACTGTCAAACATAAACATATAATTTATATAATAATTGAAAAGATTTTCATACACTGTCTATG
Source organism: Clitarchus hookeri (assembly GCA_002778355.1). Classification (NCBI taxonomy): domain Eukaryota; kingdom Metazoa; phylum Arthropoda; class Insecta; order Phasmatodea; family Phasmatidae; genus Clitarchus; species Clitarchus hookeri. The sequence continues at coordinate 1,297,657 of NQII01000397.1, read as the reverse complement.
GGGGGGACTGATTTATAATTATCTAATTACATTATTTCTTTGAGGTAATTATAAATTGTATTGATTCAATTATTTAATGGTAAACAGCAAGTGATATCAATTTATTGTGAGAATTTGGGTCGAGAGAATTTTGTATGTAGTTCTTGTAAATATAATTAGGAAATTATAATTAACTCTTTTATTTAATTAAGACCTCCATCCCTTAACGAACCTGGTTTAGCCCACTGACTTTGAGAGAAAAGTGTAACAGTTTATTTATAACATATTATTTTAGAAAACATACAAAATACTTTATGCAGCTCATTATTTATAATAATCTTGAAGTATGCAACACTTGCATGTTAAAATTAAACATTAGTTTTGCATATTCCACACCAAGGTTTATCTTAAATTTACTCTTAATTTATTTATAGTGTAACTAAATTATCTTTGAAAAATAGTTTCTTATACAATTGCAAAGCATTTTTTTACAGTGTATGTGCGTACAGATCGAAACGGATTTACGATAATTATACACAAACCGTGAAANTTGCAAAGCATTTTTTTACAGTGTATGTGCGTACAGATCGAAACGGATTTACGATAATTATACACAAACCGTGAAAAGGGAACTTCTCAAAGACAACAAATGTTTCCGGAATACTTCAGGAACTAATTTTGATATCTTTACAAGTGACTTGTACTGATTTACATGTAATTCTACTGCTTTAAGTTACTGACTTGTAATGGCTCTACATGGTATTTTATACAGGTTCGGATCTCAGTGTCCAAACTCCGGACATAGTTTTTTTTTAACCAGTTAGCATTTAAACTATATAAAAATAATTTTACGGATATACGTTAATAGGGATTTTGTATTACAATTGGCCTAAAGAAACTAAGCCTGGAGTTTGGGCACTGAGTTTCCTCACATTGTGTATGTTTAATGTATGGTAAGCAACTAAGTCCTTGTTGTTTGGTATAATTATTACCTTAATTTCGCCATCTATGGGAATACTGCATTACTTTTACCATTGAATTAAGGGTTTTAATTATAAGATTCTGTCGTCTATCGAGCAACTTGTATCTATTTCTGAAAGTAGCGGCTGGTCACTTCCGGCCGCACACTGGTTTCCAGACAGGGAGGCTTCATCCCGCCACCCCTTCTCTCTTTTTACTGCCAGGGAGGGATTTTACAAATTATTTCTGCTAATAATGAACAGGAAATACATTTTATAAGTGCAATCAGTATGGTTTCATGGAATCTATGCCATTTTTGTTGTAAATGAAATTGGATAGCAATAAATGCTTATTGAGTAAAAGTAGGCCAAGCAACATTCCCGGAGTACTGAACAAGTAAGTGACGTAAGGAGGGGACCATCGCCCTCCCCTGTAGAGGGAGGGGTGATCTTCCGACTCCATAGCAGAGGGCAGAGGCATAAAGGACACTTGCGCAATATGCATGGAATCGGGTGGTCCAGCCCACCCCAATGAATGTGAGGGGTACTGTCATCGCGGCGGTGTTACGTGTTAAGTCAACTCAACATTCGTCGTGACGATACGGTGGACAGCGGCGCGGTACGTCACCGAGAAGTGACTGCTTTTCGCGGATAGCGGCCGTAGATAATTAGCAACTTCCAATTTAAAATTTCAGAAACAAGCATATCCGGTCGTGTTGCGTGTTGCGTGGGTTCATTATTACGAACCAGTATGGAAGAAGTAAAACTACTACCTATTTATTGACTGTTCGAATGTATAATGAGCTAGTCGAGGCACACCACTTCTAAAAAATAGTCACTGCAATAAGCAATAGGTAATAGCGGGGTGTGAGCTGAGTGCTACGACCGGAGGGGACACCGCAGACTATTCGTAGATAGCCAGGGCGTGAAAAATAACTGACTGTATATGTCGCTGATTCAAAGCCAGATTGAAATTTTAAACGCATCTTTTCTAGATTAAGTTATTCTAAAGTAGCTGTGCAGTCTTCCAGATAAATTTATAGGCAGAAAACTTGTGAGCAGGTGTCTTTTTACTCAACAGCATTCACCTACCAACAGTTATTTCACTAGCACCAAGGAATCGTGGGAAGTTCCATACTGAACACACTGCGACACCCCCATTGGTTTTTATCGCGTGTAACATCATCTTAATGTTACTAGGGAATGTAGTCAGTAGAGTGGAGTAGCCGGGATGGCAGACAGGCAGTTGATTTTCTCGGGCAGGAGGTCGGGCAGGTGGCGTGGGCGTGAAATACAACTTCCTGTGTCTAAACACGGCCTGCTGCCGTGAAGAGTGGCCAGGCGGCGTGTATGAGGGCTGGTGGNCTTCCTGTGTCTAAACACGGCCTGTTGCCGCGAAGAGTGGCCAGGCGGCGTGTATGAGGGCTGGTGGGTTAAAGGACAATGTGTGGGCGTGGTTAGGGCTCGACGTGTGCGGCACAGCTAGTCCCGCCCACACGCCTCTCCTAGCTCGCACTGCTGTTGGCGGCTCGCCCAGGGTCGACCTCCCTCAGGCACAGTCTCTCAAGTCCAACAACCCACACACTCAGAGGTCCCACGCCGCACCACATTCAATTTTCTTTTCAGCTCATCCATTTAGGAATATTATTTAGCGGGTCGGTAAAAGCACGACACTCCTATGAACGTTTGTGTAGGTATTTCTGAATACATCCACGTTTTTAATTTTCTAACCCTTATTTCTTAGGCGCTGCAGCCTACGTTTATACACAATGTTAACTTCAACTAGTAACATCTCAGTGAACTGCTTTCACTGGATTATATTCCCTAAGCAGCGTTTGACCGGCATGTGAACTAGGACAGTACCTCGAGGTAGTGGGGCTCAATGAGAAGCGAAAAACAAATATGTCACTGAAATTCAGTCACCCAAATTAACAGTATGCTGTTAATCATTTCCATAGGAGAACTTTGCACTGTTTCCATTGGTTTTCAGTACTTTTGACTATTTCATCATCATGTCTAGATTACGTCCATAAATTTGTCTCCCAGCAAAATGAAAACCATGCACAAAAGTAAAGGTGTCGCTTTTTCAGCAGTGAATTCTCCATAAATTTCATATAATACATATACTATATTTCTGTGAATTCGTGGAACCTCATTGTACATTTGGNAGTGAATTCTCCATAAATTTCATATAATACATATACTATATTTCTGTGAATTCGTGGAACCTCATTGTACATTTGGAAGTTAGTTTTTGTTTACTTTCGGTTTGTAAAAGGAGATTACGAAAAATTTTCAATTTTCGTTTTGCAGGTGGTATGTTGTGTTTAAAGAAGAATGTTATAAAGTTTAAAAAGACTTTATTTTGGAGCAAGGCTAACTAATACCACTCAAATGTTACCTTTTTGCAGCATTGTTGTGTATAATAGGATTCATAACACCAGTTTGCGTCCTTGAAGATGGAACTGAACCATTAACTGGTTGAAAATATTTCAGAAATTTTTTAGGAGAGAGTCCCCTAACACTGGATGGGTGTGATTTGAATATGTTCCCGGAGTATTAACTTAAAATTATCAATAATTAGTAGTTACTTTTGTAGTTGTATGCGCGTCCGTAGCACCGGACGTTCGTTGTCATGTAGCATCGGACACATAGGTAGCCAGTGTATATTAGAGTAGCCTTGTCTAAAATAAGCTTCGTGTATTTACCCCATCGCCGGACATATTCGAGGAGGGCTCGTACACAGCACACTGTTGCGCTAGTAGAGGTATAACAACACCCAATTGTAATGTCTGCAAACAGAACTTTCAAGAGTGAAAACAGATACAGGTTCTGCGGGCCGGGAACAAGGATAGCTANATTGTAATGTCTGCAAACAGAACTTTCAAGAGTGAAAACAGATACAGGTTCTGCGGGCCGGGAACAAGGATAGCTAAAAGGCTGCCACGCAACGCAATGAGCATAAACGCCCTGTACGAAGCGTGCAAGCAGCATGACATCGCCTATTCCCAGCACAAGGATCTGCAAACTAGGCACCAGGCAGACGGTAGACAAGATACTAGCACAGAAGGCCGACGAAATAAGAAAANTACAAGGATCTGCAAACTAGGCACCAGGCAGACGGTAGACAAGATACTAGCACAGAAGGCCGACGAAATAAGAAAATCGGCAGCCGCTGGGGTCGGAGAAAAAGTAGCCGCCTGGGGCGTATCCAACATCATGAAAGCCATGGTTAAACTAGGCATGGGTCTACGTGCAAGCAAAAGGCAATCGCAGCGCCCTCGAAGGACCAAAAGGAAAGGGAAGGACACTGTAGGAGGGTTCCTGCCCGCACCGATACCTGCAATCGGTGCTCTGGCTGGTATCGCCGGAGCAGTCACGAATGTTTTGAGCGCCGTGAAGCGGGCTTCGAATATCGCCATGGGGAAAAAAACGGCCAGGGGCTCTACTTTCGTCACCCGTATCTTAGAAGAGGAGGCTCAATTGCTGGGGGAAAAATTGAAAAAAATCTAAGAAGAAAATCAAAGAGAACCTGCCTCGACGCCCACTGACGAACGTGGATTTAGAACTGTTTTCGCGCAAATTGAAAATACCTAATTTTAGTGGAGTGTTTATGAGAGATGCTTTGCNAACGTGGATTTAGAACTGTTTTCGCGCAAATTGAAAATACCTAATTTTAGTGGAGTGTTTATGAGAGATGCTTTGCTCCCTAAAGCCAAGAGACACGAATGTGCCATAATTAATCTGGACACTACAGCCTGGCCCGGTATGCACTGGGTGGCCTACGTAAAAAAGGGTAAACACGCAGACTATTATGATAGTTTCGGGAATATGCGTCATCCGCCCGAATTGCACGAATATTTTAAATATACCAAACTAACGTACAATTACGAAATGGAACAGATGCCTAACACGTGGAACTGTGGANTTACGAAATGGAACAGATGCCTAACACGTGGAACTGTGGTCACTTGTGTCTGCGATTTTTAAGCAATCGAGATTTTAAGTGATAAACAGAAAAAATCAATATATTCCCAGGGAATAAACAAGGTGTGTGAGCGGTACTGATCTCATCAGTATATCGGTGTCTATCATTCTGAGTTGTCAAACTTCCGAGCTGCAGGCCAGCTTTTACCCTCCCTTAGAAATGGAGGGGGGATGGTGTGTGGGGCTAGTGGATTTTCAAACTTACAACTTTATATCCAACATCGAGGAAAATAAAAATTCCAGATTTCGGTATTTGGTTATGGGGGCTACGAAGAAAATCGTCATTCCCACCGAGGAGTACGAGCTTAAGGATATGGAATATTTCATAAAGAAATCGCTGCCGCACGACATTACATTGAAACTGCACGGGAATCCAAATACCCTGAAGGCTGAAATTTTTTGCACCGCAGATGTAGATTTCACGAAACCGGACACGATTGGGCCCATTCTGGGGTTCGAAGCCAGCATGCACGATGCAGGAAAAAAATCATGTATTTTCGAGTGCGGTCAACATCTTTCCAGTTAACGTCACACGAATAAACTGTAAATTTGGCAAGTTGCGGTTACCTGAATGGGAAACCGAGCAGCAATACGAGTTTAAATTAATTTAATATTCCAATTAAGGAAATATGGTTGATCAAAAATAGCTGCTAACTAATAGATTTAGTTTTTTTACCCCAGTGGACATTTCGTTTTAACTTTTGAGCTTAAGGGCAAGGAAGATAAATTTAGATTTTATAAAGCCTGATTTTCGCCCCACAGTAGGTCCTAGATATTAAATCGTAGAATGTCCAAAAACGCTCATTTACGTTCCGATCGTCACAAAGATCATCCACGAAGTAGCCGTTTCGATTGTGAACCAAAATGACGAACTGATAAATTTCCGAAGAAATCACTTTGCGCCTGCACCTGAAACGATGGGACTAAATTTCGCCGTGAAAACAAAAATTTATAAATGCGTGCGGTACATCGAAACCGAGATCAGTAAGCCACGAATACTCGTTGCGCTAACACCTGAAAACGTAGAGTTTCCCCACGCTCTCAGTTTGGAAGTAAATCGCCATGGTGGACGAAATCCTCGAGGTGGATCAATGCCTAGAATTCGACGATAAATTTGATAAAATCTAAATGCATTTTTACGAGCCTTATCTTGTCGGGCCTTTCGCTCTTGGAAGGGAGATTCGAATACCTATACCGCGTCAATATATTTACAACTTGCCTAGCCAGTCCTTTGTGCGCATAGGAGGCAGGTTAACGAAGGCAGGTGGGACCTACCCGACCACCACCAAGTTGGTTCGAAATGGGATTCTGCACATTTTTGAACGCGTAATGTACGAGATAAATGGCGTCGCGGTTGATTAGTCGAAATATATGGGCATAACCTCGTCGATAAAACATTACCTATCGCTCACGCCCAACCATCTTTCTGCAGCCAAAATGGCAGGCTGGAGAATCGAAGACGACTACAGTGTTCCCATTTACGCCGAAGGCAGGTTCGAAGTATGCGTTTCGCTCTCCTTCCTACTAANGGCTGGAGAATCGAAGACGACTACAGTGTTCCCATTTACGCCGAAGGCAGGTTCGAAGTATGCGTTTCGCTCTCCTTGCTACTAAGATTCGCCGAAGATTATAAGAAAATAATAATAGGTGCGAGGCAGGAGCTGGTGATTACGCTGGCCACATCGCATTTGGATGCCGTGTTGGGAGTCGGAGAAAACACGCAGNAGCGAGGCAGGAGCTGGTGATTACGCTGGCCACATCGCATTTGGATGCCGTGTTGGGAGTCGGAGAAAACACGCAGTCCGTCTCTCTTACTTTGAACACCATAGAATGGTTTGTCCCTCACTCGATTCTGAGCATCCGTGAACGTGTCAAGCTGTTGAATTTTGCCAAGAAAGAAAATATTATCGAAATAGCACTCAGAATTTGGAGCCTGGTGACCTGCCCGGCCCTGTCTGCCGCCACGCGAAATCACGGTATCGTAAAAACGCAGCAGAATTAAACCGCGCTACATCATACTGGCACTTCAGATGAATAAACATCATAGTATCGGAGCCGACAAGTCTAAGTCTACGTTCGACCACTGCAAAGTTGAAAACGTAAAGAGATTTATGAATTACGGAAGCTACCCGTATCGACCTGAACACTATGTTCGACCAAGAAGGTTTTACTTTGCCATATCATATGTATTCGCAATTCCAATCATCTTATTACAAACGCCAGGTGTATCCCATCCTGAGCCCCGAAAATTTCCGAGGCATGGTACCTTTGCTGGTATTCGATATATCGAAGCAGAACGTGCACGTGAAAAATGGAACGGTCGACTGCCGGATCGAAATAATCACCAAGGAAAACGTGCCCGCGAATGCCGCAGCCTACTGCTTGATACTCCACGACAAGATCGTTCAGTACAATTGTTTTTTTCGGCTTGGTAAAAAGCATCATTAAATTAAGCCCGTAAATACGCACTAGTGGGAACTCACGTTTCAGTCGTAAAAATGTACTGTAACTTGCAAGGTTTATATAATCGCAGTCATGGATTGTCATGGCGTGACTTGAACCCGCAACTTCCAGCCTCCGTATCCGTGGAAACTCAACCTGCTTTTCTCGTTCTTTTGTTTGCGGAGGTTGACCAAGTACTACCACGGACTGTGCTGGGACGAAGGCAATATTCCGTATCATCAGGTGGGAAACGTGCTGAGAGACTTGCTGATGCAGTACCTGTGAGGACCGATTTACATGTTGTGGTCCGAGCAGAAAAAATGACTGAGTAATTTTTTCATAAACGAATTGGAAATAATCGACGTACAGGACGATCATGGGCATCCTTCCCTTCGTAAAATGAGGAAAAAAACNGCATAAACGAATTGGAAATAATCGACGTACAGGACGATCATGGGCATCCTTCCCTTCGTAAAATGAGGAAAAAAACGGATCTGAGTTGTTTGGTGAGCGCTTCGAAAAACGCCCAGTTACTTTACGAGTGGCGTACTCATTTCGCAGAGATATAAATACGGTTATATATCTCGTAGCATAAATATTTTTTTTGTATGCTAGCCAGCGTTCGAGAAGATCTTGCGGACGTAATTTCGCACGATACAGAGTCGGAAAAAAAATACGGTTATATGCTGGTGTAGATGCAAAATTATCTTCAATAGTTGCTGGGAACACCTGCTGCAAGTCCTATGCGTGATCTTAGGCTGTGTGAAATATGAATATACCTTATCACGTTATAGTCACGTGAATAGATGATGTCATTCCGCAATTCGAAGAAAAATTATGTAAATAAATTGAACCCGAAAATAAATTAGTCGCCCAGTCGAGCACTAGTTACCGTGGGAGTAAGATGACGCCATTTTATCCGGAGAACCTGTACGTCTTGTCATATCCGGACTACTCTAAAATCACCTATTCGTCATGGGAGTCTGGATCACTACATACCTACGAATAAAAATGTGGTATGGACCACTGGTTATATTCAGTGACTCCGGGTGATTGCGAGCCTCCTCAACAGTTAATAACTTGCTGTTCTCCTGGGAATTGCGTGGTTCATCACATGAAACGAGATACGACTCTTCCAGCAACCGTGGACCAGGTTCTGGAATTTGCACCAACTTTCGAGGTAAGGTCGACCCTCCTTCTACGACCAGCGAAATTCACGCCCCAGACTGCTCCACCCAGGTCTGCGTACGTCGGCAAAATAAAACCAGCGAGACTTCGACTCAAACGTCCCCAATCAAGCGTCGAAGGTCGTACTGCAGCCACCGTGTTGACACCTCGATGCATAAAAATTCTGGGGAACCTGCATCGAACTGTGAAATGTGCCCATTCAAACGTCGGCGTGTGACGTCACCTGATGCCGCCAACATGGGTTCGTCCACGACCGATTTTAACTTGGAAGAAGGCACTTTGAACATTCCTATTCTACTGCGTCAGATCGAACGTCAAAGACTGCTAATATTTTTTTACGAATATGTTTTGGCTCGCACATTAAATTTTTAAATACTCTCGAATTGTACGTGCATTTTTAATTTTTTAATTTGTGTTAATAAAACATACTTGTATAAGAGTGTATACTTGTATCCGTGTATTTATATTTTAAACCTTTTCTTTTTTAAATATAACGTTAAATTTTTTGCTAAGTAAATAAAGTGCTGAGAAAAGAAATATTAGTGAACATTTTATTTAAATGATTGGCTCGCTGGAACATGCAGTGCCGAAGGAGCAGGGGGACTCTTGCCACGAACGTATACGGACTTTGAGCGGGCGAAGGGAACAGGAAAAGTTTGCGCGGAGTATTCTCCACTTCCGCTTGGACCTACCCTGTCACACGCGCGCCGCAAGCCTATCAAAATATTGCCATGCTGGGTTCAATAGTTCAATACTAGTTTCCTGGTGGCTAGTTGCGTTTCCGATCTCATGCATGATTAGCTGTTCTCCCGGATCGAAATCAAAGCTGACTACCAGCGCAGTTCTGCTGGTATCCTCTCCAAGCCGATTCTGGTAGCTGCAATGTAGCTCTTACGGTGGAGAAAAACTCCCACTCCACTAGTTAGCCTTTGGCCATCCCCACGCTACATTACTCTGTTATTGTCCATTGACAGAATTTAGTTGATAAACTATTAATACTTTAATGGTATATGTATTTCAAAGAAAAATTATAATGTTAACTTATTTAAGGTTTCTTTCTACCTAACAATCAAATTGAATAAATAGGTGATTTTTTTTTATTCGCAGGCGTACAGACACATGACGAAGGGGTGGCAGGCTGTGGTAGGGGTATGCAGAGCGTTATAGGACGGGGATGGGCNCAGGCGTACAGACACATGACGAAGGGGTGGCAGGCTGTGGTAGGGGTATGCAGAGCGTTATAGGACGGGGATGGGCACTCGCTTATAAGCTTTAGTTTGGGCATCGATGCGCAATACTTGTATTTGTATTGAAGACTCCGTGATGTGGATACTTTACGGACCTCAGCAGCCATCTTCGTAATGTCATCGGTTGACTTCTGGTCCGAGAGAGATGAGGCTCTCCTAATTAATGCGGGGGAATTATTCGAAAATACGCTCGCCTCTGAATCTATCGCCACAGGGCGATGCGACGCTGCACCATCGGACACCATGGTAGAATCCGGCGCTGCACCAATAGCAACAGTCGGCATAGCGACGGAGAAGTCCTTTCGGAGCACCCAGACGGCACCCTTCCGGAGCACCCAGACGCCACCCTTCCAGGGTTCCCAGACAGATGAGTTGGCTATATGCGACAACATAACTTATTTTTATGGCTGGATGGCTGCTGGAATCTGGCAACGTACCGCAGTTGGAAAATGGATCGCCTGAAAAGACTGTTTTACACGTGCAAACAACGGGACTCTTTTTTTTTTCAACGATGTGACGGACTCATCCGTGTCGGTACAGTACTCCCCGGTCTCTGATATTGCTTACACAGATGCTGAAATATGTCTTTGCTGCGAAGACAGTCTCCGCTGCCTCTCTATGCTAACCCACCCTCACATCGGTCTGACGGGGATGAGATTCACAAGTGTTTAAATAACTTTGTAAGCATTTTATGCGCTTTATCTAACGATGCTGCCGATTTACACCTCGAACTGACTAACTGCGTGCGTGTTCTTACGGACGTGAAATGTTACATGGAAGGATTTGTGCTACGTTTTCTACCACCCTAGAGTCTGCAGCTACATTAGACATGTATATGGATGTAAAAATGTGATTTTAGAGACACGAATTTTTTGCCCTATACGTGCAAGCAAGCATTTTAACGTAATTTTTGGTGTAATGTTTATGTGTGGTTTTTGAGTTAAGTATAGCGAAATGTTATTTAACTTTTGTGTGTGTGTGTGTTCAGTAATTTATTTTTTATCCATTTAAAAAACGTAAGTATATTTTTCCCTTTCTTTGGTATAAATATTTTATTCGCTTGCTTTTCCGTTGGAGAAGGGTCAAGTACGTGCAATATTTTTTTCTCTTTTTTAATATGTCTAAGGTGCTTGCTATTCTCTTGGAGACTGGACAAATACGGGCAATATTTCATGAAAGTGCCTCCTATTACATAATAATAATAATATTTATGCTTGACTTACTCACCTACAATATTAAAAAAAAAAATACTCTAAAATTTTCTGCACATTATTACCTTTTTTATTTTATTGTTACAAAAAATTATTTGTGTGAAATATTTAGCAAATAACCACTTAAAGAAGGGTATTCAATTTAACAAAATTTGCACGCCACAATAATACCGATACTGACCTACATTAACTACCTCTCGAGAGTGTGAAGACGTAAGGGAAGTATACTGACGGAGGAGATGTGATCGCGTGACGATCTTCATTCTGACAGGTCTCACAAGAACGCCGCCAGCCTATGCTTGTCTCTATCTGTCTCCCCTCTGTATCTCTTGCATGTAGCAGCAATCAAAACACTCACGTCATTTTAAAATTATTTCAATATGAATGNTCTCTTGGAGACTGGACAAATACGGGCAATATTTCATGAAAGTGCCTCCTATTACATAATAATAATAATATTTATGTTTGACTTACTCACCTACAATATTAAAAAAAAAATACTCTAAAATTTTCTGCACATTATTACCTTTTTTATTTTATTGTTACAAACAATTATTTGTGTGAAATATTTAGCAAATAACCACTTAAAGAAGGGTATTCAATTTAACAAAATTTGCACGCCACAATAATACCGATACTGACCTACATTAACTACCTCTCGAGAGTGTGAAGACGTAAGGGAAGTATACTGACGGAGGAGATGTGATCACGTGACGACCTTCATTCTGACAGGTCTCACAAGAACGCCGCCAGCCTATGCTTGTCTCTATCTCTCTCCCCTCTGTATCTCTTGCATGTAGCAGCAATCAAAACACTCACGTCATTTTAAAATTATTTCAATATGAATGNGTCTCCCCTCTGTATCTCTTGCATGTAGCAGCAATCAAAACACTCACGTCATTTTAAAATTATTTCAATATGAATGAAACTATATCACAAATACTTGCAACAGAATTATTTATTTTACATCATAATTTAAAAAAAAACCTCGTAAGAAAATTTAATTCAATATATAAACTCATCGTATTTACACGTCAAATGGAAGAAGATATTTAGCAATATATATAGAGCAATATATACATATATATTATATTTACAAAACACATGGGAGAAAATATTTTACATGATAAACATATGTACTGAAAAAAATGCAAAATATTGGTATACAACAAACAATTATGAGATAATTAAATACATCGACATTTATTTGTACATAATGATTTTTTACACATAACATAAAAACGTACTTTTTTCCATAAAAAATTTTAATCATGCACGTCAATATTTTTTTTACACTGTAGAACGTGTGTGTTTCATTAACTAAAAAAATTACGAGGGGAATGGGATGTTTTCATCACCTGGGTTTTTCTAAAGATAGAGCAAAGCTCATGTGCACACGCACACACGAATACCTCTGACTATGGGTCCGGTGGCGTTGTAACCTCCAAACTGTGCCAAGTACCATCACATCGTTCATAGCACACTTTAAGTAGTTTATCATTTTTAATTTAATGATTAAATTCGCAATTTTCCCTGTCGTACTTGCTTAAACGTCGTTCGCCCATAATTTCTTTTTTCATATTTCCTGTGTCTGTGGGAAATTTTGTTTGTGGACAGCACATATGAACTGCACACTCGTCACTGTCACAATCTTACACTGATATTTCAAGAGTCATACCATCGATCTGCGAAGAGAGTTTCTCCTTTAATTGTTTTTCGTCACACCGCTCCACAGTTACGGTAACAGCCGGCTGGCGCGTGTAGGTTACGCCGTGCAGTAGAGGATATGTACTTGTATATTTTTTCTTGGGAATGAATTTATCAACAGGATGCGCTCCACCGTTACGAGAAGACTTGGTGGAAGGTCTCGGCCTCGAACCTAGGTGCACTTCGCATACAAAAGGCGTGCAGGTGGAGGCCCAGTCCGGGAAACCTTGTCTTTCCACAACATGGCTATGTCCATCACATTTCTCCTGCCATTTGCACATATAACTATTTTTACTTTTTCGGAAAAGTTCGTACACTACACTTCCGTACATTCTTGCCTTGCATACACGAACATCGCGATTTTGTTTTACCAACTCCTGCAGCGAATAAGGAAACGTAGAGTTAGGGCATAAATTGTAAACATAACAGTTTTTATATTCGCTCGTTAATGTGTTCCGCACACAACAGCCTTCGAAATCATCGTAGCAGCATAGCCAGGAATTGTACGCGTCGGTACCCACAATTCAGTTCACTGTACTTGCTCTCGTTTTCTGACCTGAATGGAGAAAATTCGGCGACGGACACTTCCATTTCTTCTTCGATATCACTGTATTCGAAGTCGGAGCTGATAGGGCTCTCTGCGAAGCTGGGTGAGAATAAGCTGTAGGACATTCTGGCCGATAGGGGCTGGTACGGGTTGCCTGATGTTTGCGGGTTCGTGCTAGTAGACGGCATTGACGAAGTTGCTGCGCTCCTCGTGCTAATATGGTGCGGATNTTGCCTGATGTTTGCGGGTTCGTGCTAGTAGACGGCATTGACGAAGTTGCTGCGCTCCTCGTGCTAATATGGTGCGGATAAGCTGAAGAATATTATCTCCATTTTCTTCTGCGTTGCTGTTGCTGTTATTTGCTTCTTACGTGACAACATGGCTATCGTAAATTTAACAGGGGTTTGAAACCGCGTGAGTTTCGAAATGGTTACTGGGCTTTCCTCTTGAAAAAGCGAAAAAGGAACGACAGCGAGAAAAAATTGCTGCTTTCCCGAGGGGGCTCGGGTTGCATCTTATATAGCCTATGAGAATCAGGGTGGGCCAATTATTAAATTAAAAATATAGGAAGGGGGAAGTGGAGGGGGTCAGTCGTCTGCTGGGCGCGGTGCTGGGGAGAGCACCAGCAATGTAAAGCAAATAACAAACGAAAANAGGTTCCCAGCGTAAATTACTACTGTTTCGAGAAAGCAGGAACAATGGTGTAAAGAACAATTCTTTTCGAACGAGCAAATGAAATGTATGGTCACATGTGTTTACAAATCGGTACAAATTCATATGCATAAATAGGCACCGAGTATGAGAAAAAAAGGGGGAGGGGGGGGTGTTCGAGACCTCCAAAATTTAAAACATTTTTAAATAAATTTTTTCATGTTTTTAAATATATGTTTTATAACAATTTAAAAAAATGGGAATTTTTTTGGATTTTTACGTATTGTTTTAAATTTTTGGGTTAATGGTTAAAGGTCAAGGTGACGTGGGTCCAAGATGGTGGCCGGCCGGCGCCGAGTTCCTATGCCAGACGTCGATGCCACAGACTCATCATAATAATTATACTCACATTGTAATTAATAATTTCGAATATTTATTGTTTTATTGTAATTAAATACCATATTGAAGCTAATTTTTGACAAGACTAGTGTCGGTCACAAAGTAACTATTTTTCTATTTTCAAACGTCTAAGAGTTAAGTTTTCNCTAATTTTTGACAAGACTAGTGTCGGTCACAAAGTAACTATTTTTCTATTTTCAAACGTCTAAGAGTTAAGTTTTCTCTGTTTGTAGATTGCGTCACTAAAATAAACAACGTCGGGAAATAATAAAAAAAGGGCTGACCAGGGGCACATGGTCTGAAGAATACATGAAGCTTGCTGTGAATAGTGTACTGTCTGGTAATCTGAGTTTGAGGGAAGCTCCTAAAACTTTTAGTGTCTCAAAAACGACTTTGCAGGACCGGGTAATAAAAATTAAGAATGGTGGGGAAGTTCAAATTGCACCGAAACTATGGAGGTTTGAGAGAACATTTTCAGATAGTTACGAGGAGCACTTAGTTGCCCATATCAAGTGGTAGGATGACATGCTCATACCTCTGACCAGGAAAGAGTTCCTGAAACTAGCTTACGATTTAACCGCTTCTTTGAAGATGCCACATAGATTTAATACAAACAAGAAAATTGCAGGGAAAATTTCTACTACGATTTTATGAAAATGCTTCCGGAACTGGCACTGAGAACTGCTGAATCCGCCAGCATAATGCGAGCAGTGGGCTTTAATAAGCCACAAGTTGATGTATTTTTTTTATAAGCTAGGGAATTGATAGAGAATAATTTTTTCGCCGTCTCTTTTTTACAATGAGGATGAGACCGGAATCTCTACTGTCTATGAAAACAGCAAAGCTATTTCACTGAAGGGGAAAATACAATGTGGGAAACTAACTTCTGGAGAGAGAGGTCGTAATGTGACGCTGATGTTCTGCATGAGTACTATGGGGCAATTTATTCCACCTTTGTTTTATCTTTCCTCGACAGAAGATAAACCAGAAACTTATGGTTGGTGCTCCTGACGAGAGTTATGGAGTCGCTCAAGCAAATGGTTGAATGAATGCAGAAATTTTTTTGGCATGGTTGAAGCACTTCGCTAAGCATGTACGTCCGACAAAGCAAAGTCCTGTGCTTCTAATCCTTGACAGCCACTGCAGTCATAAGGAATTGGAGGTAATTTTATATGCAAGATGCCAGCATATCCACATACTGTCAACATCTCCCCACATGACTCTTACGCTGCAGCCCCTCGACAGGTCATTTATGAAACCTTTCAAAGNCACATACTGTCAACATCTCCCCACATGACTCTTACGCTGCAGCCCCTCGACAGGTCATTTATGAAACCTTTCAAAGAGGCATGTTCGGAAGCATGTTCCTCGTGAATGAGGAAGAATCCTGGACTGCGTATAAATGAATGCAACATTGCAGTGTTGACATGTACAGCGTACACCAAAGTCTGTCGCCTGGAGATCGCTCAAAAAGGATTCTCTTGCACAGGCTTCCATCCATTAAACTCCGGCGTGTTCTAAGATTAGGATTTTCTCAGCCAAGAAACTGGAGGTGATGTCATACATTTCGACAGGCCTACCACGCAAGCCAGTGTGGATCCAACTTCAGGTCCAAGTGGGCTTTATGAGCCTGGGGAAATATTGGAAAAAAATCTCACTGGTACCAGATGCTAGCAAACGTAGACTCCAGTGTAGGAAAAGAAAGGCACAGAGAAGTGAGATCCTTACATGGACTCCATTTAAGGAAATTCTGCAGGCCAAGCACGATGACAAAGTTTAAAAGGAAGCAAGAGAGTTCCTCAAGTGCAAGAAACCTCTCAAATTTGATGATGCAAAAGTGACACAATCTAATGATCAGGAAACGGTCTGTATATTGTGCGGGGAAAGTTTTCAGGAAGACGGGATCCAGTGTCATAAATGTAAAGAATGGACCCATGAAAACTGTGCAAACATTGAAGGAGCGCCATTATTTTATAAATGTGATAGATGTCTTTGAACACTGGACTTTAATCTGGTGGAAATTATTTAATATGTGTGTGAAGATACAGGCCTAAATATGCCTAACTCTTTGAAAAAAATAATGCATATTTTATTATTATATATCACATTGATAATGGGTTGTCTGATAATGAAATATTTAGAGTTATACGTAGCCGAGTTTTNGACTCCAGTGTAGGAAAAGAAAGGCACAGAGAAGTGAGATCCTTACATGGACTCCATTTAAGGAAATTCTGCAGGCTGTGTGAAGATACAGGCCTAAATATGCCTAACTCTTTGAAAAAAATAATGCATCTTTTATTATTATATATCACATTGATAATGGGTTGTCTGATAATGAAATATTTAGAGTTATACGTAGCCGAGTTTTNATTTTATTATTATATATCACATTGATAATGGGTTGTCTGATAATGAAATATTTAGAGTTATACGTAGCCGAGTTTTTATAAATTACACATTTTAATTTTTAAAGGTAAATTTTATATATTTACATTATGCTTACAAATACAAATGGAACCCCTTAATATATTAATGTCCTTTTAACAGCAAAATAGTATAATATGACCTATTTTGTGAACATAAACTTTAGTATTTAGAAAAAATTTAAAGTAACTTTGTAACTGTCCAGTATATGCCATTCTTGATAAAAGAGGACAAATATCCAAATTTTTAGTTCAATATATTAACTAACCATCTCACATTTTTTATTTGTTGTATCAGAACTATTGTTGCATGTGCATTGGAGGATACCGAACATGTGTTACTTTATGAAAATATGCATACATTGGAGCACAACAGACAAAAAATATAAACGGTCCGAGGCTAGGGGGTTCTCCCCTGATACAGTTACAAGACGCCGGAGGGGCGTGTATGAATTTGTGAGGGATGGAGGTTATTAATCAAAATAACTAAATTTGATTTCTTATTTATTCACACAGCTATTACTCCTACTCATCATTAATGCATGTTCAGTCTGCCTGTTGCCATCCTTTGTAATGTCTTTCACCAACGCATCCAGTCCAATAGTCCAGCCTGCCAGTCGCACTCTTCACTGCATCGATGCTCCCAGTCAGAGATTTTCCTCCCGCTGGTCACTTCCGGCGCTACTCGTTGCTCTTCTAGCTCGTCGTCTATCGCTTAACGTCGCACAATCGCCAAGACTCCCGACTCTAATAAAACTCTTGGCTCGGAGATCCGTCGCACTTTTATACTAGCTGGCCTTGACCTGGAAAGTTTTACGCACTCTGAGTCATGCTAAGAGAACTAGAGCAGTAAACCACTAGACAATTCTTCAGATAAACGTGGAAATTCAAACTGATTAAGGTCAGGGGCATACGCCGCAAAAGGATTATCATGGCGGCTTGCCTTTTTTGAAACAAAATACGCGCTTCTTAGATTATCGCTCGCCTGATCTTCATTCCTCTGTTCTCACCGCCCGTTATCATATCACTACTCTGTCCTCCACACACTCTTCGCGATAAAAAGGAGCGACACGAAACATTATGAAAGACTGAATGTATTGACTAGTGTGTAATTGAACGAAAAACTGCAAAAACCTATCCGTGTCATATGATTATTTCATGGAAATAATTGGGATTGCAATCACTAGGCTAATTAAAATTTCCTGATACTGAATTATGATTGATCTTTCAGTTGCGCATGCCAAAATCAGCGGTAAAGAACCCATGTGTTATTCTAACATCATCGTTTTCTAATCATTACTGCATAATGCTCGTGGTCGGGAGGTATGATGCCTGACAAATAGCACATACACGTGTAAACACGTACCTCGACGGCAAACTGAAATTACCAGAGACTAAAGATGAGGTAGACCGATTCTTCGTCTTCTGCGCATCNATGATGCCTGACAAATAGCACATACACGTGTAAACACGTACCTCGACGGCAAACTGAAATTACCAGAGACTAAAGATGAGGTAGACCGATTCTTCGTCTTCTGCGCATCTGCCCAACACTGAACTTCCCCACACCAGCACAACTGTCAAAGACACATGTCAACACAGATGAACAGGTTTGCTAATATCTTAGTTTTAAAAATACGGGGACTTTTAAAGTGATAAAATACTTTTACCAATTAGAATTTAATCAAACTGCATAACAAATTGGTAAGAGTAAGTAAACAAACATCTCAAAGATTTTTTTACTACCCAAGTAGCACAAGTCAGTTGGTCCACTTGTGCATATCTGCTTGTACACGAGCAGCCCAAAAACGGATTCCATAATCAGTCAATTTCTGTAATGCACCCGCAGATGCACGTGACCCACATGATGGCTTTTGACTGTTGTATACAGCTGGCCACGTCTGGGCCACTGTTCAAATAACTTACATGCAGCTACATACTATCTGCCGCTAAGCTGTGTACCCAACAGTACCCCAAGCATGTCGCCGCCGTCAGTGGGCCATGTGTGGCAGCAGTGCCCACTGGCCTACTGTTCCTGGCCCGCCGTAAGATAACCACGTGTCGTCAGCCAAATGTTGGCAAGCCACATGTAGCCAAGCTATTGAAGCAGCTTCTCATGCACTTTCAAACACAACAAATAATTCTGTTTCGCCCAAATAAAAATTGCTTATTTTTCATCTTCATATATGCTGTCATCTTCATGTATGTTGTCTTCAATATTATTTCTCAATGGGTAAATTTTTTTGGAAGATGGAATCGAACTCACAACTCTTGTACTAACAGACTGGAATGCTTCCAACTATTCTATCATGTATTCGTGCAAATCCGTTTAAGTAATTCTGAATATTTTCCAAACATAATAGTTGCGCTTTTAACTTGCTATAGACATAATTTATGTAAGTATCATAAGTTAATACTGGGATTTATGTGTTAAAAACAACTAGTAGTTCAGTTTCTGGCTACTTTAATATGGCTATTATAATGCAAAATAAACTATTTTGTACATGTTATACTTTACAGGTTTATAGTCTATAAACAATTTTTTCCTAGTAATGTCATATGATAATTTTACTTCACGAATAAATTAAATAAACAAAATTAAGTGAATTCGCATATGCTATTTGCTATTTCAGAAATCATATAGTTGGAATGTCATAAATGGTGCATGACATTTTCGCTAATATGTCCCCAGCAGTAACAGTTGGCATGCCATAAATGACCCATAAACTTGCTGATAATGTTTCTCCAGTAGTAAACAACAGTTAGCATTCCACAAAGTTCGTGGTCATGCTGCTATTATGTCTCCAGCAGTAAGCAACAGTTGGCATGTAATAAGTGGCCCATTAGCAAGCTACTAATACGTCCGCAGCAGTAAGTATTCTCCGTTCATATAACTTCAGTAAATTTTGACGCGGTCACAATGTATCCCTCCGCCACAGCTGTTCTATCTGTGAAGAAAACGATGATTGTAAATAAACTCTACGAATCTAATGACAGACATTGAAATATTGGCATCTTTAGTCCAGTACTTGGCTGAAGTTCATTTCATATAAGAAAGCCACATTAGGACAGTCAGTGAGTGCACTTGACGTATTCAAAACAAACAACATGCCATTTACAAAATCCTGTATCAGCTGATGCACGAACGAACAAAATTTAATGTTACGTTGGCTATTCTGAGCGCACTGCCGATGCACATTAGACAAGCTGAAAATACGCGATAACAAAGAGTTATTAGATTAATTAATACATTTTATTTTACGTGGTCATAAAACAGCATTTTTTAGTTTTGGAAACTAAACTTCGTGATAAAATAGTAATGTATAGGTTTTCAAAATGAAATGCATAATAAAACAACCAGTATAGAAATGAAACGCAATCTCGAAACCTTTTTCACGTCGTATACCGTCCTCTCGAACCCCGCTTTCCTTATGTGCTTGATATTAATTCCAAAAGCATACCGAAATATTGCATAATATTGTTGAATTATTTTCTTTAATAATTTTACGAAATATATTTGAAATACTTTTCGTACCCAGCCAGTAATAGAACAACAGTCAACTTCACAAAGACACTTTCGTCGAAAAATCTGTTGTGCGCGCTACCTATTGGCACATTTGTGAAGTATACGCCATATTGTTCTCTGAAAACCCACTTCCTTGTTTCCGGAGAAGTGGGACACCGCACACTCGCCGCACTAGCACGCCATACCTGTAATGTGTGTTGCACTCACGTCTTCCCGCTGCTCCCCTCTACACGTTCCTGCCCTTCAGTTACATTACGTTTACGAACGACCGTACAAACGCACTCCAGACTTCGTTTCGAAAACTCTTTCGCCGCCTGCCGCGCCACCCAAGTAGTTCATAAATTGCCGCACGAGGCAGCACCTCCTAGACGCGCTTACTCGCCGGACCAGTTATGTTGCCGATCAGCTGATGGCGGAAGGATACTTAGTCAGATGTAGTCAGATGTAAAAAGTGGCGCTACTTTCGCCGAGCTGTCAAAAAGTGGCCTTCTTATATGGTACAGAGTATACNGTAGTCAGATGTAAAAAGTGGCGCTACTTTCGCCGAGCTGTCAAAAAGTGGCCTTCTTATATGGTACAGAGTATACTAGCGGGTTGTCATTCTCACACATTTTATTTTTGTTATGACCGCTGTTATACATGGCCCCGTTGTGCACAACCTGTCGCAACAATACCTGTGAAGGAGGCCACAGGCGAGTTTACAAAACGAAATAACCATAACAGCGAGCCGGAATTGAATCTCTAAACACCAATGATAAAATGCAGAGAACAACAGAAAATGTGGGTCCAGCAGACATCAGGACATTCTAGACATAATTCAGCAAACTAATTGCAGACTCCGCCTCCAGTGCACAACGGGAGCCAATCGGAAATCACCACGAAACACACACATAGAGGGGCGCGAAGTATGGACTGGACTGCGAGGTAGGAGATCATCGCAGTCGGTGAGTGTCCAGGGGAGGGAACGGCGACCAGCCAAGGAGCCGGTGGAGATCTGGGCAGAGGATCCGGAGTGCGAGACTGTGTGAGTTCCCCACTANAACGGCGACCAGCCAAGGAGCCGGTGGAGATCTGGGCAGAGGATCCGGAGTGCGAGACTGTGTGAGTTCCCCACTAAGTCATGGTCACAGTACTTAAAAATAACCTTTCCTTTCTTCCCTTCTTCCGGTGGCCTTATAGTTCTAACTTCTGTATGACTTATTACTTCTGTTAAAATTGTTAAATAAATACTTTATTTAACCCTTTAACATGAACTGCTTCTCTGGTCCTAACTTCCTATACTNATGTTAAAATTGTTAAATAAATACTTTATTTAACCCTTTAACATGAACTGCTTCTCTGGTCCTAACTTCCTATACTAATGCTACGCATCCCCTTCTTTGTTCTTATTCCCGTAGGAGTTAGCATAATAACACGTAATATACTAGTTACGATTCTCTTTATTTCATTGGTCGGGTTGGGAACTCTAGTTTATCGTCTTTCGTGGGACGTGATTTTTTTGCGGTTCTTGTCATGAGTGTGTGGCAATTTGAACTTGCATTGTTTTGATGATGCAATGGAAAATGTTGTTCATACAGAAATAACATTCTTATTACTATAAAAAGACACTTGTAACTTNGTTTTGATGATGCAATGGAAAATGTTGTTCATACAGAAATAACATTCTTATTACTATAAAAAGACACTTGTAACTTTATTAAAAGAACTAATATGCGATGAACGTGTCGTTCGTACCTCTGCCAGAAATACTGAACATCTTAGTGAAGTGAAACTAGCACATAAAAATTGTTGGATTTTTTTAATACAATAAAATATACTTATAAGGGCGTTTATTTAGGCCACGTACATTTCAAAACCTCAAACAAGAACAAAACGGGATAAATACGTCACTGTTAATGCCGACGTGCGAAATGCATGATATAAATATTTTCAGCAAAATTTTCTCACGTAAAAATTGTGAAATTTCCAATAAAATAAATTAGGGTAAGAAAGGCCTTTAAAAAATAAAGGCCAGAAACATTTTCATTATTTTAACAGTTTCGAAAAACATTATTTACAAAACACGAAAACTTACTGTTCACTTCGGATTTCCTAAATGATAATTACTTCACTAAAATCACTTTTGTCGGCCACTGATACGAAACCATTTATTTTCTGACTTATTCAATTAACAAAACAGTTCAGTTGTTTCTTAAAACCAACAAATGTAAACTTCACAACGTAAATACTTTGTCGCTCACGCTTCATGGTCAAGGAAAATGGTGGACCAAAGTTTGTTATTATTTTTTTCTAACCTATTCTAAAACTAAGTGTTAGGTGTGAGCCCGCGGTAGGGACGAGAGTTAATTGCGTCTCAGGGCTAGGCCCCATACGCCTACAAGGAAAGGAAATCATGCAAGGATACATGCATCGCGGCAGAAAGGAATTGGGTTGCCATGGCCTCGTTTCAACCATGACAACCTCCCTGAGTGTACTTATAGCTAAACTACTATATTAAGAAGAGAGAGAGAGAGAGACCGGCATAGACACAGTAAAAACCCTTTAGACAGGAAATAATTAAAAATTGTTGCTTGCATTAACAGAAAATGCTAAAGGNGTTTTGATGATGCAATGGAAAATGTTGTTCATACAGAAATAACATTCTTATTACTATAAAAAGACACTTGTAACTTCATTAAAAGAACTAATATGCGATGAACGTGTCGTTCGTACCTATGCCAGAAATACTGAACATCTTAGTGAAGTGAAACTAGCACATAAAAATTGTTGGATTTTTTTAATACAATAAAATATACTTATAAGGGCGTTTATTTAGGCCACGTACATTTCAAAAACTCAAACAAGAGCAAAACGGGATAATTACGTCACTGTTAATGCCGACGTGCGAAATGCATGATATAAATATTTTCAGCAAAATTTTCTCACGTAAAAATTGTGAAATTTCCAATAAAATAAATTAGGGTAAGAAAGGCCTTTAAAAAATAAAGGCCAGAAACATTTTCATTATTTTAACAGTTTCGAAAAACATTATTTACAAAACACGAAAACTTACTGTTCACTTCGGATTTCCTAAATGATAATTACTTCACTAAAATCACTTTTGTCGGCCACTGATACGAAACCATTTATTTTCTGACTTATTCAATTAACAAAACAGTTCAGTTGTTTCTTAAAACCAACAAATGTAAACTTCACAACGTAAATACTTTGTCGCTCACGCTTCATGGTCAAGGAAAATGGTGGACCAAAGTTTGTTATTATTTTTTTCTAACCTATTCTAAAACTAAGTGTTAGGTGTGAGCCCGCGGTAGGGACGAGAGTTAATTGCGTCTCAGGACTAGGCCCCATACGCTTACAAGGAAAGGAAATCATGCAAGGATACATGCATCGCGGCAGAAAGGAATTGGGTTGCCATGGCCTCGTTTCAACCATGACAACCTCCCTGAGTGTACTTATAGCTAAACTACTATACTAAGAAGAGAGAGAGAGAGAGAGACCGACATAGACACAGTAAAAACCCTTTAGACAGGAAATAATTAAAAATTGTTGCTTGCATTAACAGAAAATGCTAAAGGNACATAGACACAGTAAAAACCCTTTAGACAGGAAATAATTAAAAATTGTTGCTTGCATTAACAGAAAATGCTAAAGGAGACAGATAGGTAGAAACCATGCTCTTTAATATTTGGTAGAGAAAATACTAGTAGAGAGGAGGCAGGACATTTTGAATTTTATTTAGCGCTGGCTTAACCAGAGTGGTGCTTTCATATCACTCTGATGGGGGGAGCGGCGCAATTGGGTCTCTCCTCCCGTGGACCAAAGTACACAACAAGCCCTTTTTTAAAGAGGCAGACAAGTGTCGATATTTCATTTCACTGAGAAAATTGTTCTAAGAAGGCACCTACAACGAACTACATTTAATGAAATACGCAAATACAAAAATAATTAACTGCATATATAACATTCTGACACCACAGGCAAGGATTTCTTGCATGTAGATAAATTATGATGGAAGAGAGTTGACAGGCAATGGTCTGTCAGAATTTACTGAAGTTATATGAAACGGATAATTTTAACTATGTTACGAGCCGTTAATTATTTGTTCCTTCTAACGATCTCATTGCAATCTCTTAAGAGTTAGTTAGTGAGTGAAGAGATTTGGACGGTCCTTAACATCGAGGTCTTGAGAGCCGATAATGGTGAAACGAGGTGAGTATGGAGCAGCGCCGGAGTGCAAGGGTGGGAGAAACGGGAGATCCCCGAGAAAACTTGCCGACCAGCGACATTGTCCGGCACGATTCCCACATGCGAAAATACGGGAGCGACTCCGTCGGGAATCGAACCCTTTTCGCCTAGGTAGAAGACTAGCCATCTAAATTGCAAAATTTGCAGCAGTCAGAAAAAAATAATAGTCAGGGACACAAGAGTCATAATAAATGATTNAGCCATCTAAATTGCAAAATTTGCAGCAGTCAGAAAAAAATAATAGTCAGGGACACAAGAGTCATAATAAATGATTGTAAGGCAACAAATCGCGGTGTTGGGTCCAGTGTCGTATTAAATATGAATTACACAATTATGTGTCATGAACTGAAAGTTACATCTGGCTATTTCTATGAGTTATGTGTTTTTGTTACATGGTGCAACTACTAGTACACCTATGAGTCAACAATTGCATTTTGGAGTC
Source organism: Clitarchus hookeri (assembly GCA_002778355.1). Lineage (NCBI taxonomy): Eukaryota > Metazoa > Arthropoda > Insecta > Phasmatodea > Phasmatidae > Clitarchus > Clitarchus hookeri. The sequence goes on along the minus strand of NQII01000397.1, from coordinate 1,272,704 downwards.
TGACCAGTATCAACCACCAATGCATTTACATGTATCAATTTAATATAATTTTAAAAGTTTATAGTATTATACAATGTGTCATAAACTTGGATAGCCCTTAACGTATAAAGAAACGTGATTAATGCCTGAAATTTTCCCTATTAATATTAATTTAAACATGTCTGCTTAAGAAATTCTACTCCTTAAAGTGTCAACTAATCGTGCTCTTACCTTAGTTGTATCTTTCTCCTGTGGTTTCTGCTGGTTANTTTAAGGCAACAAATCACGGTGTTGGGTCCAGTGTCGTATTAAAATATGAATTACACAATTATGTGTCATGAACTGAAAGTTACATCTGGCTATTTCTATGAGTTATGTGTTTTTGTTACATGGTGCAACTACTAGTACACCTATGAGTCAACAATTGCATTTTGGAGTCTGACCAGTATCAACCACCAATGCATTTACATGTATCAATTTAATATAATTTTAAAAGTATATAGTATTATACAATGTGTCATAAACTTGGATAGCCCTTAACGTATAAAGAAACGTGATTAATGCCTGAAATTTGCCCTATTAATATTAATTTAAACATGTCTGCTTAAGCAATTCTACTCCTTAAAGTGTCAACTAATCGTGCTCTTACCTTAGTTGTATCTTTCTCCTGTGGTTTCTGCTGGTTATTTTTACGGGGGTCTTTGTACTTTTAGATATTATCAATAGTGTCACTGATGTAAGAGTTCTGCAACACCTAAATAGAGTTTGCGCAATCAGGTCTCGTTCGACAGTCTTGACAAATAGAAAATATACGAGCTCCGTATTGTATTGAAATTATTTAAGTGGATAAATTAATTATGCATGTACTACCCACGTCAGTTGTACGGCCGAACCATCAGTGCGCCGTTTATGAACAGAAAAGGAGGAGAAAAAACAGCCTCCCTTTCCGTTTTAATAGATTAGCGGGTAGTTTTTGTGCGCCCCTGCCGTTTTATATTCCTCTTTTTTTACTGTGGCTCATTAAATTTATCGACGGGTGCAATGGCGGTTTTCATCTCCGGAAAGGGAATGGTATTGCTTTCCAACCCGACCGCATAATGTTTTGCCCTAACAGGCAGGCCGGCTTCGTCAGTAGGTACAGCACGCACCGAAAGCGGGTTTAGGTTGAGGTTAGATTTACCTATTGTGCGCGCGTGCCTTTTTTTTATCCCCTCCTCCTCCTTTACAAACCTCAGACGACGCGGCGCGGCTCGCTTCTCCTTTTGTTCGTGTCGGATCGCCTGCATGGGATCTAATTGTTTGAAATTACCCTTCAGCACGCCACGATGTTCCCTGGACCATGTGATGAGCTATTTTTTTGGAAAGCTTATTAAATCTGAATTTTTAATTCAGCTGCCAGGTCACTAAGCGTTTTATTCTTAAGAACGAACAGTTTTGTGCCNCTGTTCTCATGTCACCGCGTGTTGCCAATCTCGACAACATTCCACTGCAAGGCGCCGGGAGGAAACATCGACACGAGATCTAATTGTTTGAAATTGCGCTGCAGCTGAACGATAGGATTACCCTTCAGCACGCCACGATGTTCCCTGGACCATGTGATGAGCTATTTTTTTGGAAAGCTTATTAAATCTGAATTTTTAATTCAGCTGCCAGGTCACTAAGCGTTTTATTCTTAAGAACGAACAGTTTTGTGCCTACAAGTGACTTCATGTTCATATTTAAGACAATGCTTTTATTTTGTTTTTAAAATTATTATTATTGCTAACGGAGTTTGGAGAGGAAGAAGGCTGAAACTATACAACGTGTAGCTAAAAATCACCGATAATCTCTGGGAAGTGATTACCGACGAAAATATAAGACGAAAATGTATGTATCATTATTCCCTAAAGTGATTATTAGGAAAGCTATGCACCTCCAAATATCGAATTTTTTAAATGATTTTCGTTTTAAATATCAGGTACTACTTGCGATTAAGCAACAAATCGGTGGACGGTGGATAACGTGTTTGGTAGAACGGAAATAGTACACATGTGAAAATGTGGTTGGTAATATCATCCCCCTTCATCTGGAAAATAGGGGTTGCCATTCTGTGTTTTGTTACGAATCAGCACCACTATTTTCCTGATGAAGGGGGATGGTATTACCAACCACATTTTCACTGATGTAAGACCTCCGTTATACAAAACACTATTCTCCGATTTGTTGCTTAATCGCTAATAATTCCTGATATTTGTAACGAAAATCATTTTAAAAAATTTGATTTTTGGGAGCGCATAGTTTTGCAATAATCACTTAAGGGAAAAATAGTACATACATTTTCGTCAGGAATCACCTCCTGGAGTTTGTCGGTGTTTTTAGTCACACGTTGTATATGTAGGCCTATATACATGGCGGAAGAAACAAGTCGTTTCAGAAGATGGGGATGTGGTGATCTTGGGCTTGTTACAGGATCTGATAGTTTGTGTACTACTTTTCGACGTATTCTGCATAGTCGGGTGCAGTGCTCCATTCGAAGTCACTCTACTTCTTCCCTATACCACCTTGGATGTGCATAACACATGCAAGGAAGTTCGCTACGGAGGGGGGAGTGAGAAAACAAACTCTACCAGGGGCGTTATTTTACTCCTACGTCTACTCCTATCAGTAATACTACTCGATTAAGTCAAGTGTGCACCCGGGGAGGGGGAGACTCGAGCAATAATGTAGCTGTTGAGAGGGGAGGGAAAACAGCTGAATACCGTTAGCTGTCTGCGCTAGCGCGTTTACACCTGTCGATGTGAACTGAAGCAACTTGTGCAGACATCAACCCATACGGAAGCATCAAGACGCCAACGTGAATTAGCCAACACCGTGCCACAACTGCGTGGTCACTTCACACCTGACACCCGCAGCCGAGCACGTCATCTTATCTGGAGGAGTGAGGCGTAAGAAATGAAAAAGGGAAGGGAAAGAACGGTGTTACCTTGTATAGTTCACTTTTTTTTTTTTCGGGATCCACACTTAGCTTGGTCGAGTGGTAGGGTGGATAGGTTTGGGCGGCTCTGAACAGCGAGGTCTTGAGAGTCGGTGAGGGTGAAACAAAGTGGGTATGGAGCATCGCCGGAATGAAAGGGTGGGAAAACGGGAGATCCCCGAGAAAACTCGCCGACCAGTGGCATCGTCTGGCACGATTCTCATGTGCGAAATTCCGNGCATGGAGCATCGCCGGAATGAAAGGGTGGGGAAAACGGGAGATCCCCGAGAAAACTCGCCGACCAGTGGCATCGTCTGGCACGATTCTCATGTGCGAAATTCCGNGGGAAAACGGGAGATCCCCGAGAAAACTCGCCGACCAGTGGCATCGTCTGGCACGATTCTCATGTGCGAAATTCCGGGAGCAACCCCGCTGGGAATCGAACCTGGTTCGCCTTGGTGGGAGGCGAGCGCTCTGGCCGCTGCGCCACTGTGGCCCCTATGTGGTCGAGTTATACCATCGACTCGGATATTGGCCTGACTTAGGGCGAAATGTGCTCACTATTACACTAACATTTCAGAAATAACGATATTGTATTTATGACGGCGGAAGTTGTTCACAGAGAATAGGATGAAATTTAACGTTTCACCTGTGAAGCAAGTGTGTTACCTGCGAGTGCAGTTCGTACACGAGACGTCGCGTACCGCCCGCAACGTATACGAGACGGCTGTCGTAAGCTGCGACTACCCACTGCTCGCGTACGTCTTCCTTGTACGAGGGGAGCGGCGTACGAGTGTTAAGGTGGGTTTACGATTAAAGACTGAAGAATTAAGACTTGTACTTGTTTTCCGTGTACTTAACGAGTCATAAATTTTGCAGTTTGATTGATCTAGCAACTGTTAAGTCAAGCCAATCAGAATCTTAGGAGACGAAATCAGCCGACGTAACCTAGAAAAATGGACAAGAGTGAAGACTTTGTAGTTTCCGCTTGTGTAATCGTTTTGAAAACTCGTGAGATCTCATAGAAAGGGAAGCCGATGCCAAAATTGGGCATTTACGTCAATAAATCTGAAAAGGTTAATTAAAGCGAAGTCAATAACCTCTTCCAAGAAATAAAACATGACCATGAACTGTTCTTTAAATTAAGAGGATTAAAATTATTAATTCAATACGATTTTACAATACGACATAACCTAAATCCAAGATGTAAATACAGTTTCCCGCTAACAGCAACTGTCACTGTGCTCTGATTGGCTACTTAGTCTGGACTTGTGCCTTAGATATAAAATATAATGATCTCAAGTCAAGCCAAGAACGCACACGACCCGCACACTGCATCCATAAACCAATACCCTTGAAAACATTGGTTTATATTCTAAGCACACTGCTTAAGGGTTCTGTTAAGTCCTTAGAAGGATTTGTTTTGTCATGTTGGCACACGCGAAACTAGCTGGGAAAGGTTTCTTGTGCACAACAGCCAATCGCAGGGCGCGCTCCAAGTGTCTGCTAATGTGTTTACGTTTTCACACAAGCTTTGTTGTAAAACGCAGCGGTTGAAATGAATGAAATAACAAATGAGCTGAATTTTATTCTTTTGGAATTCGTGGAAATTAAGTATGACTTAATTCAGTGAATATGTTTCTCTTAACGAAAATGTATGTGCCTGAAGTAGTTTTTAAAATAAAATCGTGTGAAACCATTAATTGTCTCTTAACACGTAGGAAATAATTTCGATTTTAAATAGATAATACTAATTAATTTCACGATACTTGTAGCTTACAACAAAATACTCAAGATTTATTCTCGTTTGTCAGTAATCGTTAATAAATACTAGCAGCAGCTTGATCCCATAACATTTTACGATGCACATTTCTGAGTTGTATTGTATTACCAAAGCATTTCAAACAGTTTTCATTCATACTGCAAATATTAAAGCAGCTTCCGAGCAACATAATGTTACAATTTCTCATAATCATTGGGCCTTGCCAGGTTATTTAAGGTATGGAGGTTTTTATTAAATAAGAGTTAATTATAAATTCCTAATTTATTGAAAATNGCCTTGCCAGGTTATTTAAGGTATGGAGGTTTTTATTAAATAAGAGTTAATTATAAATTCCTAATTTATTGAAAATAACTGCAAAGAAAAACTGTCTACTCAATATCTCACAATAAATTACCATCACTTGCTATTTGTAATTAATAAATTCAATCAATACAATGTGCAATCGGCTCAAATAAATTAATTTAATACAATTACTAAAATCAGTCCGAGTAAACAATGTATCAAAATTTATTGAATTATTTTATAAATNGCCTTGCCAGGTTATTTAAGGTATGGAGGTTTTTATTAAATAAGAGTTAATTATAAATTCCTAATTTATTGAAAATTACTGCAAAGAAAAACTGTCTACTCAATATCTCACAATAAATTACCATCACTTGCTATTTGTAATTAATAAATTCAATCAATACAATGTGCAATCGGCTCAAAAAAATTAATTTAATACAATTACTAAAATCAGTCCGAGTAAACAATGTATCAAAATTTATTGAATTATTTTATAAATTGTATGTCCATATTTGAGAGTTCCAATATTTACAATAAAGACCGTGTCATATGTTCATACAGTCCCACCTTAGTTCAGTCCATATTCGATCAGTCCGAAATGTTGTAGAGATCTCAAGAGTGTCCCCTATGTACATTTGGTCATCTACTCATCGAGTATCACGCCCTTTAGTCCGTTCACACCACAAACACTTGGTCTTCCGTCGTCCATCCTCTACGCCGATGACCCTCGCTGCACCATACTTAGCCCGATCACCGATCTTCAGTCAGATGGCTACCACGAGAACTCCCTATCCTCCGGCCGTGGCGGTATTTAAAGTGTCAGGCCATAGCCCAGAAACTTCTCCAACTGCCGCGTTAGGCCAAAGTACAACATTACCAGAAAATTCTTGTTCATCATATCAAGTCGCCGACTCCTTCGCCAGGGGGAGGAGGGGCTGTGACGCCAGCCAGGTCGGATTAGGGAGTACTGTTATAACAAAAAGCTGTCATTGGGACTCGTCAGTCTCGTTCGCACTGTCAGTATCGTCGCTGCTGTCGTCTACCGCACAACGGACATCCGGTTCCCGAAGCATGTCCAGGACCTCCTTATGAAACGTGTGTGGCTTTCTTCTTCGGCATCTGCACGAGTGATGAAATAAGCGGGTCAGAAGATATCAGCAGCACGTTCAGGACACCTTCATTTGTTTTTGTTCGAGANGCACGAGTGATGAAATAAGCGGGTCAGAAGATATCAGCAGCACGTTCAGGACACCTTCATTTGTTTTTGTTCGAGACACCTTCCGGGAAAGCCTTCTCTGTACTTTTTAAATTCCTTGTTTCTAGTCTCTTGGGTCTTCTCGCCTAGCTGACCAATGGGGACAAAGGCATGGTGGATGATGTCTGGACCATGGATTAGGATTTTGTGAATTGTCGGAGGCATGACATACTACGGGTATTTCTGTACAGCTCGGCTGTCTCCAACACATGCATGCAATACTTTCCCACAAGAGATCACTTGCAAAATTGTGCTGAATTTTCTGGTGATGTCAATGTCAACACCAGTAATGCATGCCGATAAAGCAGGATTCTCAAAAAAAAAANTGTGCTGAATTTTCTGGTGATGTCAATGTCAACACCAGTAATGCATGCCGATAAAGCAGGATTCTCAAAAAAAAAACGTCTTGACGTATTCCAATTTTTTGTGTTGCCAAAGCCCAGTTTTCTATGTTTTCGAAACAATAATCTTCTGCTAGATACCCCGAATTTGCCATTTCTCAAGCGGAAGTTTATACGAAGGATAGAGCAAACACTCAAAGAACCTAATGCGTGAAGCACTGATAATCCGAAACTTTGTCGTGAAGAATCGACTATCTCTGAACGCAGGTTGCTGAAGTCTTCAGAGGTGAGATTACAAAGGAAACATCTCTGAGTAGGTGAACCTCCTGTAACGGCATTGCACTCTTTGCCGTCAAAAATAGTGAAAAGCATGCTGTAGATAACTTCAATTTGTTTGCCGTCTAACTTGCCAATAAAAGGATGTAATTGTTGTATTTGCAGTTTGATGTGATCCTGTTCCATTTTTAAATATCTGCTATTTTACGTCGGAACTGAAATCGGATGGGTCTACAGTACCGTGTTGACGAAGGTCGTGGATTTTGCCAGAAAACTGTTGGCCCTTGTCCTTCCGGGTTGTCATCAATTAGACTTATAGACACAAAGGAAGAAAGGAAGATGTTCAAGTCTGTACTACTGCAGTCACTTGAAAACGTCTGCTTATGTTCTGATTATGGAGAACGATCGAATCCCCATTTGCAATTCAGGGTTATTTTTAAACTTTTCTGAACTGCATTGTGAAATACGCCCTTCTGAGTCCCCAGAAGACGGGAAGTAGTGCGGTCTAGAAGTGCCTGCAGGTAAAATTGAGCCTCAATTTCTGATAGCATTATGTGTTTTTTCGGAGGAAAACGATTGTTTTTTTAGCTTCCTGAATGTTCGTATAAGCGAAAAACCTCTGTTTGTCATGCTCTCGAATAATATTTTATTGACGTCTGGTGAGCTGATCATCAATACACATGACAAGCGCATCTGTTCCTGTGAGCTGCTTCGCTGGTAGACTACAGAATGTTTTGTAAGCTTCNGACAAGCGCATCTGTTCCTGTGAGCTGCTTCGCTGGTAGACTACAGAATGTTTTGTAAGCTTCTTGATATTTCGAAGCTCGCGTGGGTGATGTTGGTTTTATATCTTTTACAATTTTTGATTCTTCCACTTTGCCACAAGAGCACAAGTTCATTGAGCGGTAAATGAAAGTTCATCACCTGAATGGGTGTCTCGCAANAGCGAAAAACCTCTGTTTGTCATGCTCTCGAATAATATTTTATTGACGTCTGGTGAGCTGATCATCAATACACATGGCAAGCGCATCTGTTCCTGTGAGCTGCTTCGCTGGTAGACTACAGAATGTTTTGTAAGCTTCTTGATATTTCGAAGCTCGCGTGGGTGATGTTGGTTTTATATCTTTTACAATTTTTGATGCTTCCACTTTGCCACAAGAGCACAAGTTCATTGAGCGGTAAATGAAAGTTCATCACCTGAATGGGTGTCTCGCAANGCTTCCACTTTGCCACAAGAGCACAAGTTCATTGAGCGGTAAATGAAAGTTCATCACCTGAATGGGTGTCTCGCAAGTTTTCTGTTTTCAGTAGTTTTGTCCTATGACATGATTAATCGAAACTCTTCGTAGGTTGACCCATACGTTTTCTAGTATAGGCCATTCACGGTTACTTCACATTTTTCTGAAGTTCTGCTAAAGTTCTACTTTTGGTTACCAATTACGTATCCTTCCNGCCATTCACGGTTACTTCACATTTTTCTGAAGTTCTGCTAAAGTTCTACTTTTGGTTACCAATTACGTATCCTTCCACTACATGTAAACATAAACACTGCCATGTGACTAATACGTTTTAAATATCAAATGTTTTGTTTACTTTTTTCAGCTNACTACATGTAAACATAAACACTGCCATGTGACTAATACGTTTTAAATATCAAATGTTTTGTTTACTTTTTTCAGCTGTTAAAATAATTCTGCCATATTTCAAATACAATTTCGTATGAGTGTTCACAATTTAGGCCTATAACCATATTTAGGTCAGCTTTATGCCTNAAATGTTTTGTTTACTTTTTTCAGCTGTTAAAATAATTCTGCCATATTTCAAATACAATTTCGTATGAGTGTTCACAATTTAGGCCTATAACCATATTTAGGTCAGCTTTATGCCTTTAAAACAATGTCTGTATTGACAATAGTTCTTACAGTTATTATTTTACTTTGTTAACATTAGTTATACACGACATTGCACATTAGTATTTTACAGCGATTGTTTTAACCCTGTTAAAACTGCAGGTGAAAGAACTATAGTATTTAGCCTCTTGTTATTGATATATGTTGGATTATTTATTTAAAAGGACGGCTTCATTTGGAATAAATATTAAAATGAAGGAACAACCAGTCCAACGAAAAGACACAGTAAATTCAAGCACGCAAGTCGTGTCACTTATATTTTGTACGTAGCAGCGACAAACTTAAAAAATAGTGGTTAACATGCACACAAATAAACCTACCGTAACATTTATTCCGCTCATATTTCTATGCATTGGTACTTACTGTTTGCTAGGTTTATTACATAATTTATTTCAATTTATCTGGCTGGGCTTTGTATTTTGTTGGAATTGTGGCAAAACATTCAAATCACAGAAACGTAAGCACGTTACACAATTGTGTTTCAAACACGTAGGGCAAAATTACGTTGTGATAAAAAGATGTGACGTTCAAAAAATTAATTTCGTCATAAAAACAATTTACGGTTAAGACGTATAAATTTCGTACGTCCAATATTTGCTGTCACATACACACTGGTCCAACGTAACATAAAGACAAGAATACTCTTCCACACACAGCGGTCACGACGCACGTAACAGTATATTTATACCTGCCGTAGAAAATCAGATTTATCACAACATCGTAACTTGCCTAGGCAGGTTTAAAAATCACGTGTACAAAATTGATGTGGTACGTTGCAGTTTTTTTACAAGAAGAGAAATTAACGCTTCGTTTTGTCTCTTTTTTTCTAGAGCAACACGCCATCACTTTTGCCAACTTCAGATTTGTAACCGTCCCGCCATCACATCCAAATTTATTATAATAAGTAATTAAATAATAAAATCTCGCTTCAGTTGTAAATTACAAATTAAAAAATCATTTATTTTTTATGCTATAAGTACTAAATATGTTAAAATTGAAAATGTGTATAATTTTCCTCTTGATACTAGAGGTGCGAAAATTGCCGAGAGAGATAAAAAAAAAGAGAGAGAGAGATCGAGAGAGCGACAAGCTCCGCTCTACCGATTCATTTCTTCCTCGGACGAAAAAAAAAAAAAACCATGTAACAATGAAATATGTTTCCTTCAGTGCTACCTAAAATTTTTCATATATCGATAGGCAACCTTTAATTTACAAATAGCATACCAAAAAACTAGGTTAAAACAATATTTTATCTGTGAACTATTTCTTACTAGCCGTTGCCAACACATCGCTGCTCTCGTTTTTAATTCGTATTTAATACGAAATAAATATTTAAGTTATAGAAGATACTAAGTTAAAGTTTCATTTAATCAAGAATACAATTATTTAAAGTCAATCACAGTGTTATATATTTGTGTTATACAAGTTCTTTAAAATACTTGCTGACATGTTACTCCCAGGGTGATTTTTTAATGTTTCGTTTCAAAACATCCGAAGAAACCGTGATTGGACTCTAGCGACCCTTTAGTAGTTTGGTAAACCCCACTGATTAGTCTAGCCAGTCCTTGTTCTTCCCCAGAAATCTTTCTTCTATACAACCAGCTTGCTGTCATCTGTTCTCAAATCGGATACGAAAAATGAAATTCGCTTGTTGAGAGCCGGAATACATTCGTCTATGCATTTGTCTTGATTCGGACGAAGTCTTAACCGTAACTTGCTCCTGTGTTTGTACACGGCCAGACTATCTCATTGTATCATAAAGTTCTCATCTAGTTATAAAAACATCATCGGTGCAACCAGATCCTGCAAAGAAAGACATACCAATGTTTTGGGTCTTCAGATCACACGTACTTGGCAAATCAATTTTTAGAAGCTGTCAACTTTTTAAACCTGTTTCAAAATGAACAGATATGAGCAGCGCTTTTTACAGTTACTGCAAGTATATTGTGTGAATTAATTATAATGTCACGATGCGGAACATAATATGCCCTGATATATACTAAAATCTTCAAGAAACTTTTCCCTTGTTCACATTTATGGTACATTGCCATTAATTCACTACTGAATTCAAAAAACCTATATGTTGACGCTATTCCCCACCTGTNTGCCCTGATATGTACTAAAATCTTCAAGAAACTTTTCCCTTGTTCACATTTATGGTACATTGCCATTAATTCACTACTGAATTCAAAAAACCTATATGTTGACGCTATTCCCCACCTGTTCATAGGGTCGGAGTTAATTCCACCAGGCACAGACTAAAAGGTGCCTTGAAGGTTGACGCAGGTACCGCCACTGTGGAAGACATGGCGGCTTATATGGTCAGAGTTAATGTCCCCCAGGCACCGACTATAAGGTGCGTGGGGGTTGCGGGTTTGGTAATTAGGCAGACTATTACTGTTGTATTTTGAAGTACGAATATATTGTCTCGTATATATTCACAAATACACAACATCAACACTTGAGAGGTGCGGTACTGTGATAGTTTGGTTACTCGGATTTACTGGGCGAATTCGTGGTTGAGTGGGCTTCTCGTGACGGTGATTGTCATACTTAACTCNGGTGAAGGGGGAAGGCCTACGCTTCAGCTCCACGTGTACCCGAAATTTTCCACCTGCCTGTGGTCCCACGTGCCGTCCCGTAGGCGCCAGCGAAGTGCGCTAGGCGGGGCGGGGGGTGAGGGGGTGATGGATGTGAGCCAATGCCGTGCTATAATCCCTAAACCGGCACGCGACATGGTTGAGGGTATATCAATAAGGTAGTCTTTTGGTGTTTCACTTTACTTGATGGATATATGGTCTCGAGTTAAAAAAAAACATACAGAAACACTTTCAAGGTGTGGAACTCTATTTTGGCTAACTCGGATTAACTGTGGGCGACGTCAGGGTGGAAGGGGGGGGGGCTTCTTTGGATGGCGACTTGATACTTAACTCTGCTGGTGGTGCTGGTATGTCGTCGGCTGTGGATGAGATCCTGCGATGTGGGCGGCCTTGGAAAAGGCTCGCGTTTGGTGCCGTCTCCCCTGGATGGCTGCTCTGGGTTCGTTCTGACGTCCTCTCGCAATTTCCGATGCAACTGCTTCTCTTGGTGCGGTGATAATGCATTTTATCCCTCTTCTCGCATAAATTGGCTTATGTGCCCTCTAGCCTCCCTCCCTAAGTGTCGGCACGTGTCTCTCTTGTTGGGGGAGGGGGGAGGTGGTTGCCTGCAGTACAAAGCCCTTTTACCACATGCCATGGTTCGTGAAGGCTGAGGGGGGGGGGAAGTGGTGTACTTGCCCCTTGAATTTACCATCTCAGCTTATTCTTCCGCGATTTGGCTAAAAGGGTGGTAGGGGTGAGGAGTATTCGTGGCCCCAGTTTCAGTTGGTCAGCCGTTTTCTTAGGCGTGAAGCTAGAGGTGCTTTTGCTTGGCTCTGCAATTTCTCCCGCTTTCCTATGTATTTACGTAGTGCCTTCCGGGTGCTTCGGCGATATGCCAGCTCTTACTCAGCACAACCTTGACACGTGTAACTGCGATCCGTTCTGGCTGTACACGTGCCTCGTGACACGTGTCAACTGGCAGGCACTCGCGAAGGGGGTCAGCGAGGGTTCTAATGCCAATATGTGTGTCAATGTAATTGCACGAAAATGAGCTTACCTGATGGTAATGCCATCATGTTCAGCTACACCTGTTGCTACAGCCGCACACGACACTATCATGCATTTAACGACTTCCCAGATAGAGTTCTTCACTGACACATGTATGCTCAAGTTATGGCATGCACTGTGACATTAACTGCATTCCAATGACCTCGTGATTATTAAAAACCCCTGGTCCAGACATTTATTGATCGTTTGAGTATAACATATCGCCACTTTAGTAAGATTCATTTGTTATTTTTTTCCAAGAATAGTACTGTTTGGCCGCACTGTGCGTCGGGCGACGGAGCAGCGAGCGAATCTACCTAATGTGAGGGGAGGGTCGAGGTGAGTCACCCCTTACAGCAGAGCAGATAGCACGGAGCCTGTGTCCAGTGCGCGAGTCAGCTAGTAACACTAACATACTTTATAGTATTCAAATGTTTTAACAACTGTGAGTTTTCTGAAGCATACATAAAATGTTTATCCTACTAATATGCGAAAGGCTGTGTGTGTGTGTGTGTGTATGTGTGTATAATTGTTACCACTCAGCTCCATAATGGCTAAACGAATTTTGATGAAATTTGGTATGCAGGTACTTTAGGTCCTGGAATAGTACATATGATACTTTTTATCTCGGAAAATTGTACGGTTCCTGTGGAATAATAACAAAACATAATTATGCAACGGCTGGGAACGTGACCGAACTCAGTTCCATAACGGCTAAACTGATTTTTATGAAATTTGGTATGTNCATACTTTATAGTATTCAAATGTTTTAACAACTGTGAGTTTTCTGAAGCATACATAAAATGTTTATCCTACTAATATTATAAATGCGAAAGGCTGTGTGTGTGTGTGTGTGTGTGTATGTGTGTATGTGTGTATAATTGTTACCACTCAGCTCCATAATGGCTAAACGAATTTTGATGAAATTTGGTATGCAGGTACTTTAGGTCCTGGAATAGTACATATGATACTTTTTATCTCGGAAAATTGTACGGTTCCTGTGGAATAATAACAAAACATAATTATGCAACGGCTGGGAACGTGACCGAACTCAGTTCCATAACGGCTAAACTGATTTTTATGAAATTTGGTATGTAGGTACTTTAGATCCTGGAATAGGACATATTATACTTTTTATCCTGGTAATTGTACGGTTCCTGTGGAATAACAACAAAATCTAATTCTGCAACGGCTAGGAACGTGACCGAACTTACCTCCATAACGGCTGAACGGATTTTGATGAAATTTGGTATATAGGTATATATAGGTACTTTAGGTCCCGGAATAGGACATGTGATACTTTTTATCCCGGAAAATTCTACTGTTCCTATGGAATAAAAACAAAACGTAATTCTGCAAATACTTTTTTCCTCTGGTGTCAGAGTTTGTCAGGCCGCCCGAGGACCTCTGAAATGGCTTAACGACTGCTATCTATCGACAACAACCGGGATCGAACATTTAACGTGCCCTCCGAAGCCCGGAAGCGCTCAGATGTTATGCCACTAAACGGTCACCCATCCAAATGTGTGCCGCTGGGAACGTTGCTTAACTTTGGTGATCGATTAAGATCCCTCAGTCAAGCGCAAAAAGTAGTACCCACGTACACTTATTTCTAAAGCTACAACTTGATGAAACTCACGTTTTGGTTTTCATACATCGACACTGGAAAGCGGAAATGTGGTAACTACGCGATAGTTGCACAGATACACTCCAAAAACAATACGCTACTTCTTGGGTATCGGGTAAAAAATATTTCCTTCATTTTGGGTTGCCGTATTCAGTTAAAAACCTAGGCCAACATAATATAATTTTATAATGTTTGGTTCAGCGAGATTTTGAACACGCGGAACTAAGCAACTCCGTTGACCAATTTTTTTTTCAAATGTATGTAATTATTTATTTACATGTAGGTTATATGTAGTACATCAATTAAAAATNTTTGGTTCAGCGAGATTTTGAACACGCGGAACTAAGCAACTCCGTTGACCAATTTTTTTTTCAAATGTATGTAATTATTTATTTACATGTAGGTGATATGTAGTACATCAATAAAAAAAATAAGACATAGGTTTAAGAGTGCATATCCTTGCCTATTGTCTTGTAAATGCTTAAATGACTGTTAAATTCCACCNAAATAAGACATAGGTTTAAGAGTGCATATCCTTGCCTATTGTCTTGTAAATGCTTAAATGACTGTTAAATTCCACCACTTGCGAACTGGAACTGCGGTACAGGGAGTGTACCGAAAGTGTGTATTTACAGTAATGCAACTGAAGTTTTAAATTTACTTGTGCTACGATAAATTATAGTTTCAGTGCTGTGCAGTGGAATTTCGCTGTATTTCATGCATATTCATATTATATAATTATTTTTTAATAATTTCACTGAAAACTCGTTTCTTTTAACGGAAGTTCCACCTCAATATCCGCCATGATGTTTAAACACTCTTCTCGTACACGAATAGCCTTCTCGCACGGTACAGTTCGCCAATCATGAAATGTCTCTAGTCCCGCTACGGATATCTTCGGCAGCATAAAATTTCGCTCATCGAAATCGCAGCCTTGTCACTAGCCTACACTGCGGAGTCCGCGGGTTCAAACCTAGCCCGGGAATTCAACATTTTAAAACGTTATCAAATATTGCAGGAAGCATCGGTCAAAGCACATAGTAAAAACAATGCGCACAGAAGGAATAGTAAAGTGAAGTAAATTACGACAAAGTGAGGCGACACGACGTCTTGTGAAGGCGAGGCTATAACGAGCACAGTGTTGCGAGGACGCAAGAGAAGGCGGGCGGGCAGAGAGCGACACTTCCAGAGAGACGTGATTATTTTGCGAACGGGCGGCGGAGATCCATAGTTTACACTTGGCGTGTGCACAGTCGCCTTCTGTCTCCCGGCTCAGGCTCCTCTGCAGTCGCGACGTAAACACAGCCGCGGGAACACAACAGCACTCTCACAGCCCAGGAGACGGGCCGCGCGACAAACCTCTCCTCACTCGTGGAGCCAAGGAGCTAGCGTGTGTCGCCCGACCTGCCTCGCGGAGTAGGCGACGCCGCTGAACCTGTGTCGGTGACGGCATGTCGCTCACTGTAAGCACATTGACTGGTAACCACTTCACCTCATTTTTGTCACAACTTATTTTTCAGAGAATTTTTCGAAATTTTTGGCACGTCAAGACATAAATAATAGCTTCAAACATCTTCTCACAATATTAGATATTCAAGACCTTTATTATTCTCGGAGCACTAATGTTTGTTTTTATTTCTTATCGTCCATCAGTTTTNTAAAAATATTAGATATTCAAGACCTTTATTATTCTCGGAGCACTAATGTTTGTTTTTATTTCTTATCGTCCATCAGTCTTGTAGTGCCAACAATTTCGATAAAGCCTCTAAAAAACAATTTATGGCGAAAAGTGTGTAAATATTCTTCTTTCGTGCACCATTGTCCTATGGGATCCTACTTAAGGATGTGTGTGTAACATAAATCACCGCTGTGGATATTGATTGTAAGTTACAGTTTCTCAGACGGCCAGTATGAAACAAAGGGGCAAATCTGCACAACCAATCTCACTAACTTTATTTTTGCCGAACTATTTATTACGCTGAAAACTCGCACATTCCACGGCTACGCAAGAAATCACTCTTAAAAAAATACACCATATTGCAAAATATTTGCTCACAAAGTTGACAACAGCCATTATCTAGACAGCCACTTTCTTAGTTTTTCTATGCTGGCTTTCAAACACTTGTGGACTTCAACCGACGTGTTTGGAGTTAATTTGAATCTCACCTCACTCCCCTGTAACTCCCTTGCACCTCACAATGTGCACATAAATGCAATATTGGGATGAACAAAAATGTTTTTAAATTATTATTATTATTATTTTGTTTTTGATGGACTGTGCCAAGGCGGGCAGGTGAAGGACGCCGATGAGAATGTTGAAGCTGAGGTACGACCCTAGAGGGTTTGTAGGTGGAGTGACGACTAAGTTCCCCGCTGTCAGCAGCAGTAAGTGACACTTATGGCCGTATTTATCACCTCTAATTAACAACGATTAAAATAACACCAAATAAGATACAAACAGATACACTCTTACTTTTTGACATGGATTACATGTCTTTCTCGCACGCTCGGGGGGTAATGCGCGCCGCACTCGCCGTCACAAAAACATGTTCCGCGCCTCGCCCCGCCACTCAATCCCCGTACGCACGCCGGACCGTACACATGTACCGGTCGACGGAGCAAGGTTGCCCACACATTATCAATACATTCTTTTATAACGTTCACCTTATCGCTTCCGGTGGTGCGTCATCGAGTTTGAGACAAATTTAGGCGCAATTTGCAGCACTTTTATTCTTTCGCNCACACATTATCAATACATTCTTTTATAACGTTCACCTTATCGCTTCCGGTGGTGCGTCATCGAGTTTGAGACAAATTTAGGCGCAATTTGCAACACTTTTATTCTTTCGCGCGCCATTGCTCCGAAACTACAAGTGCCACGGACACAAGTGATAGTTCATTCAAAAAGNGCACTTTTATTCTTTCGCGCGCCATTGCTCCGAAACTACAAGTGCCACGGACACAAGTGATAGTTCATTCAAAAAGGCTTGAAAGGGTCCTCCTTTTAACGCAACAACCACTGATCTACTCCGAAAATTTTCGAAGCAACTGCGCTTTGAACTCGTGAAACAGCATCATACCGCTAAAGAAGGGCAAGGATCCGAGTAGAAATCCCCCACAAAATCGACAACCGCCATTAACTTCGGCAGAAAAAAGTCGCAGATATAGAGATAATAAAAAATTAAGAGAATCATATCACCAGGAAAGAAGTTATGGGGCTCCAAATACTAGCGCGCAGAACGAAAACAGCGTGCGCGCCGCTTTTCCGCAGCCGGGTCCCTCGGAGTGCCACCAAAACGACCGAGGATGTAAGATAAGTATTTGCGAAATCGAGACGAAGCTGAAAAGACCACTCATGACCCCCCTTGGTCACAATGTACCCCAACACAGGCCCTTCTATGCTGTTACTAAAGCAACTAGCAGTGTCTTAGCGCTACTCTGGCGCAGACAAACAGTTTGCCAAGCTATTTCTAAACAATTCCTTCGGACATGTGTGCGGTGTGTGCGATCGCCTCTGGCACAAGGATATATCGAACTATGTATTTCATTCAATCCAATACCCTAACAAGACGGACATGTAATCCATGTTCGGTAGATGCCACAAACGGCGATCTACCAAGAGCAAGTTTTTTCTAATCGGATCAGAAATATTGAAGAGGCGGTCTCGTCAACCAACGTTGGGAACCAGAGAAAGAGTTGTCTGCAGTCACAATCTCGGCAACTGGCTGGTATTTGTAGGCTTAAAAAAAGGGAGTGGGAGACTGTTATCCCGTTTATACGGGAACGCGTTGCTGTTCAGAAACTTCCACTTATGATTCGGGATCGAAGCAGACTCCATCGCAGTCCGGAGAGTAAACTGCCTCGTAATAGTTACTTCGAGTTTAACATTTTTAACGAATATTTGAACTGTTGTTCGGCGTGACACCGGTGGGTTTCGCAATGAATTCACTCATACCGACTACGCGTTAAAACTTCTTTTAACATACCGCCGACGAGCACCTGTGTGCAGGTGCCGCAGAAGGAAGCATATCATCATCCGTTAACGTCAAACAGAAGTAAGAGATAACCGCGTGCTGTTTTCGATGCAGTATCTGGAGCGGGGTCTGAATTACTGAACTTGACTAAACTGCATTCTTACCAAGGCACAACGTGCAGATACCGAGTGGCAACCGTCGACCAAAACTTGCAGCGGGACGTTATAAATNGCATTCTTACCAAGGCACAACGTGCAGATACCGAGTGGCAACCGTCGACCAAAACTTGCAGCGGGACGTTATAAATGAATATAATATTCGTACTGTCTACTGTCTACAGTCCCTTCAGCGATTTGCTATACCGACTGAATAACTAGATGCCGACAACATTAATAAATTAAAGAATACACAATTTCCCATGAATTGCAGACTTTACGTAATTTTTCACGTGTCGCGCTGCTGTGAAGCCCTTTATAGTGTTTCTGGAGTATATTATCATGAGCTGTAGTCGTTACCGGAGTAACTAGAGCGATCTCGCTGGCTGCGCAGANGCATTCTTACCAAGGCACAACGTGCAGATACCGAGTGGCAACCGTCGACCAAAACTTGCAGCGGGACGTTATAAATAAATATAATATTCGTACTCTCTACTGTCTACAGTCCCTTCAGCGATTTGCTATACCGACTGAATAACTAGATGCCGACAACATTAATAAATTAAAGAATACACTATTTCCCATGAATTGCAGACTTTACGTAATTTTTCACGTGTCGCGCTGCTGTGAAGCCCTTTAGAGTGTTTCTGGAGTATATTATCATGAGCTGTAGTCGTTACCGGAGTAACTAGAGCGATCTCGCTGGCTGCGCAGANTAGTGTTTCTGGAGTATATTATCATGAGCTGTAGTCGTTACCGGAGTAACTAGAGCGATCTCGCTGGCTGCGCAGAACAAGTCTCCATGTCCTACACAACATTGAACTGCTGCTATCATAAACGACGTGGGTAGGATTTGAGCTTACAAGACTGTATACACAGTTAGCAAACAACAAGCAGTTAACGGTTGGCCATCTGTTGGCAGTGGTGCAAACATTCGCATGTATGACTGTCTGCAATTCTTATGTGGTTGAAAATCAGGTCATATAAATAAAAGTGACGTTACCTATTTTTAAATAATCCTAATGTTGGCCATTGCTTTTACAGTGATTGTTAGAACCCAACAGAAGCCCCAGAATCATATGATAGGCAAAATGCTGAAATAACAGGCCTGGGTCGTCTTGCATGTCAGCCACTATCATATTCTCAATTCCTCGTAAATGATGTACATTTGCATGACTTTACGTTGACATCCCAGTCATAATATTCTGTAGATCATTACTCTCAGTTTGGAATGATGAGGCTGGTTGAAGTCATGCTAAGATCTTATCATCAGTGTCCCTTGATATTCTCGACTCCCGCAAGTCTTTATTTTGTTCACTTGTTTCAAATTTGACAGATTTCAAGGTCTGCATGGAGTCATTGCATTCACAGCAAGTTGGCATTGATAGTAACAATAGAGCACTTTGTATATTGGAGAAATCGCTTCCTCTTGTTAATACCTCATTAATACCTGTTAAATTGCCCAGCACCGCTTTTGTTAGTCATTCGTATGACATTGAATTTATTTTGAAAGTTAGAGTGAAGTCTGAGATTATTAACTAGTAAAGAGTGCATATTTTGCACATGTAGATAGGTTGATTTCAGATCATTATTGTGTCCAGTTGCTACACATACAGGAAGAGCCTCTTGAGCTGCGTCGAGGTGTTGATTCCAGTCACCTGTCAGATCAGCTAGAATAAACATCCCAGCGTTGCTCAGCATACTCGTATAAGCCAACCTAAATTGCTTGTTTTTTATTTGTTCTTTAACTCACGTTTGTATGCTTCCAGTGTATCATTTATTGGTTCAGTTGCCTTCGACGTGGCCAAAGTTCTAGTACGTCTCTTCACTATTTCCAGACAATGAACTTCCCCTGAACGCTAATAACCATGTCTTGCCCCAGAGAATAGATATAACCTCTGAATCCACCGAAAATGTCACAGATTCATATTTGCATAAACGCCCAAAATGATAAAAGATTGCAGCTATTGGGAAGTTAGGTGAAACGTGTTATATTGTTCAGTAATAGAGTAGATTATAATAGTATTTAACATGTGCTTTATGTATTTACACACCTGCAGGTTTGCAATATGTCAGTGTTCCAGTTACGTCGAATTTTTNTATTTAACATGTGCTTTATGTATTTACACACCTGCAGGTTTGCAATATGTCAGTGTTCCAGTTACGTCGAATTTTTTAATATCTGTTTTTGTTTTATTGCTTATACTTCTCTTTGTCTTTGCCTATGGATAGTTTGTATCAGGGTTCAATACAAGTCCTTCGAGTACTTTTGTAAATATCTAACCCGATTATTTTTAAATACGGTGCATTCAAAAATACATTTTTTGCAATGTTGGAGTGTTCCGAAGCGACGTCATGATAACAGAATTTTAAAAATTATACAAAACATCTTTTTTTTCTGACATGTTGAGACTGNCGCGCGCGCAGCACTACGTTGTCACGTAAAATCTTCGCCCGTAAAACCGACTTTACAGGCAACCATTTTTTAATATCTATTTTTGTTTTATAGCTTATACTTCTCTTTGTCTTTGCCTATGGATAGTTTGTATCAGGGTTCAATACAAGTCCTTCGAGTACTTTTGTAAATATCTAACCCGATTATTTTTAAATACGGTGCATTCAAAAATACATTTTTTGCAATGTTGGAGTTTTCCGAAGCGACGTCATGATAACAGAATTTTAAAAATTATACAAAACATCTTTTTTTTCTGACATGTTGAGACTGNGTTCCGAAGCGACGTCATGATAACAGAATTTTAAAAATTATACAAAACATCTTTTTTTTCTGACATGTTGAGACTGTACATGACGTGTGCAACATATTAAATTTTGGCAACACTTCCTATTACCATAGCATCGACTGAGAGAAATGTCACTAAACGAGGTGAAATGCATATTTCAAAAACAGTAGAAGTGAAAATCGTTCTAATAGACTTGTGTTGTATCAGTAAATAGTACCATAACATTAAATAAAGAACAGACTAATAGCGCTTATTAACTGTGTGGTAGATAACAGACAGGATAACTAAAGAATATTTTACGGTAAGTAAATTTGTTTACTACCATTGCTATTATTTGTCAGCTTTAAATATATTTGCTATTAAATATTGCTTGTTGCATTTTTATCGTCTTTTTTTTATTTTTGTTTTCCGCAAAAAGTGTAGACCCTATGATGTTATGTACATGTTCATCAGTTCATCCTGGAAATATTACGAACTAATTTTGGAAAATGCTGGCATATGTGTTATGTGTATTGTAAAGTATAATAGTTTTCAACAACTTTTGCAATTTGTGAAGAATTGGTCCCCTCCGAACCGAAATCCTGGCCACCCACTGACACTGAGGAACACAATTTCGGCTCTTCTTTACACATCATAATTCTTAGCATAAAACATATTTATATTTTTTTATTATAAACCCATCCTTACCCGGGACTACTCAGTTTGTGTCACAATCCTACGCACTACTCTCTATACCACAAGAGCTGTCTGTTAAAGCAAGATTTAAATATTTGCGTAAACTTTCATAGCTTAATTCATAGTTACCAAAGTTACAATATTGGTTTAATTATGTATTATTCGCATTTTAAGTAACAAAAAATTTCTTTAATTCTGGGGTAATAAATGGTGTCTGTAAATAATTTCCTGCTAACTTGCAGCAGTTCTAAATAAAACATTAGGACCAAAATTTTTCAAAAATCCATCTCATGTTAAGTCAAATACTTCACAGGCTGTTTGTTATCTTGTGAACTACTTTAGTCCCAGGTAGCGTTAAAAAAAGCGAGTATCTGACAAATGGTTTTAAAATGTCAATATTATAAAGTGGTTATAGCAAATGGTATTACATTTCAGGCAAAAACAAAGACAGCTCANTGGTTTTAAAATGTCAATATTATAAAGTGGTTATAGCAAATGGTATTACATTTCAGGCAAAAACAAAGACAGCTCATAGAGATAGTATAACTTAGCCTTAATTAATTTTTATAATTTTTGATATTAATTACGCAGAAAAATCTTACTGTAATTAAAATATTCAAATAAACTGGCAGTTGTTANCTTACTGTAATTAAAATATTCAAATAAACTGGCAGTTGTTAAAAAAAATTGTGTCGGAAATGCCGTGGACTCACTTCCAAATGCATGTAATTAATAAGGTTCTTTATGTTGAATGACAAAGCAGCTGTGTATATTTTTGAGTATTTTTCAGTACAGTGTACATCCTATGTGAATTATAAGTTTACAATCCTAAGAGCGATAACGATTAGGCCTAGTGCATTTATTCTGAGAGTTTGTATTTTAGGTTAATTAATTGCAAGTAGACGCATACTTCAAATAAAATAGTTGTGTGTCGTGCTCGATATACACCATAGTATTAACTGTCAATTTCTTAACAGCTGCTTGCTTGTGTATTTTACGATTCCTCTTATTTGTCAAAACACATGGCTGTTCACATCGCAGTTCATAAATTACAGATACATTTTTATTACACCCTCCATGGAAAATTGTTTAATAAGCTAACCAAGGCGGGGGAGGGAGAAGAACTCCAACGCTGTTGTTTGCTCCAGGCGAGAAACCTCTGGGTGGTCTGCGTATTGGCAGAACAGCAGTCCAAGGTTGGAACATGGATAGTGGCTATGGGCGCGCACTCTACCCTATTTCCTCTCTACGCTTGCGATACTATTTGGTCCGGTCGTAAGCGATGTTTCGGGAACCTTTACAGTTGAACAGTATCAATTTATTCATCTGAAATCACAGTGTGTTTGTGCGTATATGTCTGTTATTGAAATATTGCAGATAGAATTTAAATGTTTCAATTTGTGTAAGTTGTATTTCTAAACATATATGGCGTGAAGTAACTTAACTGTAAGGAGCAACGATAAAAGGTAAAATTACACCATATTTGTTATGTTTTGTCTAAATTTAATTTGAAATAGAGGTGATCAACGAGCATCTAGTCCTTTTTAACGTCGACTTAGACATTCTCTGTCTCTTATTCCCTGTATTATATTTTAACGTATTTTGTATTATTGGGTTCGTAGTTTTTACCTGGCGCACGTCCGTTGCTTCATTTTGTTTCTATTGTCATTGCTATGGGTTTTTTTTTTAAGTTACAAGCCTTGTGATGGTCACAAAAAATCTTCTTATTTTATAAGTGTACGAAACTGTTCAACTTGTAGACATTAACAACATTATTTCTTAGAATAAAAATTTCTTAGACAACATTTTTTTTGCATGATGGCATGTCAAAAACAATTTTAGTGTTTCTAGGACGTGTAGACCATAAAAACTAACTCACTTACCAAAATGAGATAATGGCCTGTGAAATAAGATAACATGAGATAACTTCAAGATCGTTAAACTCGCGCTATGAAACGTTTTCACAACTTTTTAAAATTGCTCAAATAAGAGTAATTTTTGTATAATTTTTCTTNGAAACTCGCGCTATGAAACGTTTTCACAACTTTTTAAAATTGCTCAAATAAGAGTAATTTTTGTATAATTTTTCTTTCTACTTTTTGTAAAATAAATTTTGTGTTGCACAAAATCAGTGCATCACTTTTTGCGATGCACTGAGAAGGCATTAATTAACATTGGTTCCCCATTTACACTTACACACTGTGGCAGTAGGTATAGTGAAAGTATGTTATGCAATAAAGTTGTCATGAAAATGTTACTTCGTTCGTTCCACGTTTGTTCTTGAAAGTTTGCAGACATTATTGTATTTTTCCAATTTAATAGTTATTTTAATGAAGTTCAAGTATTCCTATGCGTTTTGTGGTCCTTTTATATTACGTAATAAAGTTTTAAAATCTGTAAGTTTAAATTTAATACTCTGTTTCGTGTCTATTGTTGACTTCTAAGACATGATTTGCTATTTTATTGCTATTTATATAGAGTTACCACGGAATATCGAATTCAAGTTATGAGTGGAAGTTCTCCATTCTTACAAGTATTCTATTCTGCCAATCACTAGTATTGTTTGCACTTGTCCACTTGTATTCCCGGATGCCTGCTTGTAGAGAGCAGTGTTTGTAGTATATGACGCTTGGTGATGTCCACAGGTGTATCAAGTAGCATACATCGTTGTGAAGGCGGCCATCTCGCCGAGACCGGCGAATTGGATCCTGGAGCACTCCATAGATGGCAGCACGTACTTGCCGTGGCAGTACTACGCTCAGACAGATGAAGAATGCTGGACGAGATACGGGTTGCAGCCGACCAAGGGCAAGCCGTCCTATAAGTCCGACTCCGAGGTCATATGCACCTCATACTACTCAAAGCTGAATCCTCTGGAAGGTGGCGAGGTAAATAATTAAGAAAAAATCATTTGCAGCAAAAAAAANCATACTACTCAAAGCTGAATCCTCTGGAAGGTGGCGAGGTAAATAATTAAGAAAAAATCATTTGCAGCAAAAAAAAAATATATATATACACACAGCACACATACACACACATATATATGCTGTTGAAATATTGAAAGATGTATAATTTTGACATTTGGATAAGTTTTGATAACTAANATATATATATATACACACACATATATATGCTGTTGAAATATTGAAAGATGTATAATTTTGACATTTGGATAAGTTTTGATAACTAAACATTGTAAAATCGATTATATCTAGTTACCTCCTTGTTTTGTATCCTCTGTGCTATGGCCAGTTTTAAACAATGTAAAAATGTGTGTCGGTGTGTCTCTTTGACTAAAAACTATTAAGTTTAACAAAACTAATTACCTTGTTTATCTTTATAAAATAGGCTCCTTCATCATATGCTATATCTGAATAATTTTAAAAGTAATATATACATATGTATTCAGTATTTATCTCCAATATGTAGTAGTAATATAGGTTTATTTGAACGTTTGAACAGAACTCTAAATAATTTTTGCTGCCTAGCCGATTGAAACATCTAAATTCATCCTTGCCATGAACATAAAGTGTCATAACTTGCAACGAAGTTGAATATGTGGTGTCCACTGAATGGATGGTTTGGTTACTTTGGAAACAGAGGAATCTTATTATCAGCAACAAATTAAAATATTATGGGATGTACTTGATGATGTAACATTCTGAAATTGTAATGCCTTGCTGGGATTACAATTTAGATTTTTTATTTGGTTCACTGTATTGTAGACTTAAAATTTTATTTAAAAGAAATCAATATTTGATGATGCTTAATATTTAGGTGTATATCTTTAAGCTATTTTCACTTTTGGAGGTATTCCGTTTACACTGAATCTAATAAATCAGTGTTAAATTATTTACCGGGTTCTGTGCATGTTGACTAACTTAAGGGATATAGTTAAGTTACTTCCAACTTTTCTGAAGCCCTGCTAAAGTTTTACTTCCAGGATATTCCTCCGCCTCGTGCAAACGAAGCTTAACCAAGTCTAGAAAATTACACCAAAGGGACTGGGCATTTGTGCACACTCAGTGTGCATTTTGCTTAAGCACTATTTCTTACCAGGCATTATCAACACACCTGTTGTGTCACTGTTTTTATTCACATTAATTATAAATGAACTTGTATAAGTTATAGATAAAAATATAAGTTTAAAATTTTACTGGAAACAAAAAATAAGATACTTTTGTGTTAACGGAAGTTTCAAAAAGTAGGGAAACCCTGAATAGACTATAGAATGTAATGGTTTTTGCGCACAGGTATTTTTCACTGAAGTTTTCTTCATGATTGGATACATAATACACTGAAGAGCCAAACAAACTGGTACATCTGCCTAATATCGTGTAGGACCCCAGCGAGCACGCAGAAGTGCCACAAGACGACGTGGTATGGACTTGACTAATATCTGAAGGTATCCAGGAGGCAATTCACACCATGAATCCTGCAGGGCAGTCCACAAATCCATAGGAGTGCGAGGCGGTGGAGATCTCTTCTGAACAGCACGTTGCAAGGCATCCCAGATATGGTCAATAATGTTCATGTCTGGTAATTAAAGTGGCCAATGGAAGTGTCTGAAGTCAGAAGAGTGTTCCTGGAGCCACTCGGTAGCAACACTCGACGCGTGGGGTGTCACATTGTCCTGCTGGAATTGTCCACATCTGTCGGAATGCACAATGGACATGAATGGGTGCAGGTGATTGGACAGGATGCTTATGTATCTGTCACCTGTCAGAATCGTATCTAGACGTATCAGGGGTCCCATTTCAAGCCAACTGCACACGCCCCATACCATGACAGAGCCTCCACCAGCTTGAACAGTCCCCAGTTGACATGTAGGGTCCATGGATTCATGAGGATGTCTCCATACCCGTACATGTCCATCTGCCCGATACAATTGGAAACGAGACTCGTCAGACCAGGCAGCGTGTTGCCAGTCCTCAACAGTCCAATGGCGGTGTTGGTGGGCCAGGCTAGGCATAAAGCTTTGTGCCGTGCAGTCAACAACAGTACACAAGTGGGCCTTCGGCTCCGAAAACCCATATCAACGATGGTCCATTTAATAGTTTGCACGCTGACACTTGTTAATGCCCCAGCATTGAAATCTGTGCCAATTTGAGAAAGGGTTTCACGTCTGTCACGTTTAATGATTCTCGTCAGTCGTAGTTTGTCACGTTCGTTCACGATCTTTGTCTTGCAGCAGCGATGTCGAAGATTTGATGTTTTACCAGATTCCCGGTATTCACGGTACACTCGTGAAATGGTTGTATGCGAAAATCCAAATTTTATCGCTACCTCAGAGATGCTATGTCCCANCGGATTCCTGATATTCACGGTACACTCGTGAAATGGTTGTATGCGAAAATCCAAATTTTATCGCTACCTCAGAGATGCTATGTCCCATCTCTCGTGCGCCGACTATAACACCACGCTCAAACTCACTTAAATCTTTATAACCTGCCATTGTAGCAGCAGTAACCGATCTAGCAACTTTGCCAGACGTTTGTCTTATACAGGATGATTCTAAAATCATGGGACAAACATTCAGTGGTGGTAGAGCTCACTAAAACCAACAATTATTTAATAGGAATATATATGGGCGAAAGTGACGCGTTGAGGCACAAACACAAAAACATAACACATTAACGGAAACATAAAATGTTCATTAGCAGCATACGTAACAAGTGATTCCGTACAGAAAATATTAAAACAGTTGCTGGAAATGCATCCACCAAGAGTCACGCATGCTTGGCAACCTCTACATATGGTGTGATTGCCTGACAATGGCGGCGATAGTTGAGGGCAGTCAATAGGTGCGCCAGTGACCGGCTGCATCAGCATTAGCATCACTCCTCCGACGCTACCAAGCTTGCATTACTCTCGGTGGTAGCAATTTTGAGCAATTATTATAAATATTGCTGTAAAAAGGCATTTAGCGGCGACGTTGTAAATAAACACTCTGTTGCATTCCATGTGTTAGTTTTGTGTTTGTGCCTCAACGTGTTACTCCCGCCCATATATTCCTATACAATAATTGTTTGTTTTAGTGAGCTCTACCACCCCTCAATGTTTGTCCCATGATTTTAGAATCACTTTGTATTGTCGCTGCCGACCTCATCATGTTACTCTGATTGGTTCCATACCTCTGTTATTTGCGTATGCATGCATATACCAGTTTTTTTAGCTCTCCAGTGTATATTGCTGTTATTGTTTATCAATAATTGAGCAGCAGACATTTGTAATAATAATTAGTTTAAGTTTTTTTGTGTTTCCATCCATTTTAAAAGTTAACTAAATTTGTGTGTGAGTTTACCAGTTCCATCAAACTTAACACACATTTGCTCCATCACTTGGAGGCATGCTTCCAATTTGCATATTGCTTCTGATTTTATAGCGTTAAAAGAACTGATATCCAAAATTATTGAAAAAAAATTTTGTTTCCTAAGTGCACATACATATAAAGAGCATCTTAGTAACCCAAAAATTGTAGGTTGGGTAGCACATTGCTTCTGTAAGCTGCATATTTGAATTGCCTTATTTGAAGACTTTGAACAAATTGTAATTAATAAGTATTTTGCAAATCTGAATTAAATAACTTTTTTGCATCTTGGCATAGCATGTATACCTAAGCAACTGAAGACATTGTCAAACACATTGTTGAGGGGCATCAGAAATTTTTAATTCAAGAAAAAAACTAATTGTATAGTATGTTTTAAAATTTTACACTGATTGGATTGAAGTATCTAGTCAGTGGTGGCATCACGCTTCTAGTCTTTCTCAGAGTATCATATAATAATGTTTTCCTTGCATTAAGAAGTAAAACAGCTGTCTTGCAAACTTGGTAAAATTCAGGATTTCATTAACATGTGGCATTCCTGAACTAATGTATATACTTGTAAAATCACATTAGAAATGTAAAGGATGTTGAAAGTTAGCTATTTACAGAGCTCTCCTCTCATTTGGCTCGAATGTACAAAACTTCATGACACTTGTTTTTTCAGTATACATGACTAAGTCAAGACTCGCTGCTTATAACAACATTATATGCCTTTTCCATCTATCTGTTCTGCCACCATCTGCTTATTTTAACTAAAAAGAAGAGCTGAGGATTGTTGATTGAAAAAAGAAATGGAGGATAAGCCATCACAGTATCATGATATTAATACAGTATGTTTGCTGTGATAAATTAGAAAATAACTTGTAGTGGTATTTTTTTGTTGGCTCACATAACTAGCTACATATAATAAATCCATGATGAGAATGGCATTGTAATGACAAGTTTGGTTTCAGATACATACGTCTCTGGTGAATGGCCGTCCAGGTGCCAATGTTTCGAGTGAAGAGTTGCTGCGATTCACTCGTGCACGATACGTCCGACTGAGGCTGTATAAGATTTTCACGCTGAATGCAGAATTCATGTCACAGTTCCCAGGCATTAAAGATGCAACAGTAACACGCAGACTGTTCTACTCGATTAAGGACATCAGCATAGGAGGCCAGTGTGTATGCCTTGGTCATGCGACCAATTGTACCAACAATGGCATTTATGGGGTAAGAACATTATGTCAGTTCATTCAACTTTGTTACAGCAAGACCACATTGTGCTACCAATCACAGACAATGCCACCAGGTGCTGCAGTTTTCTCAAATATACAGTTACTTTGCCCACATAGATTGTAAACTGCCATTGAGGCATTGGTATTCTTTACAAACTCAGTAATGCTAAATGCTTTCAGTATTCTTTTTCTATTGCTGGTGTGGCATAGCAAGACTATAGTCACTCGTTTCTCACAGATACTTGATATAAAATTACATTGATATGATTCTCCTGCATTGACTACTCCTTGCTCAAACTGCTCAAAACACAACATGTTTGAACATATAATATATATATATATATATATGATGCATCCCCAGGCCTCATCATAATTACATCATATGGTTCGTAACAAAATCCTTAATTTGACCATAAATTTCACTGCAAGGCATAACAACTGAGTCTACTTTAGACATATAAATGTTTTAGGTTTATCTCCAGTATCTGCCATACTGTTGGGGCCACGGTGGTGCAACATATCTTTCGGAGTGAATATGTGCAGCAGACATGCTGAAAGACCTGCTTTCTGAATTATTTCAATACTTTTTCCGTTTAGATGTGGTGACATGTGAAGTAGCTTGCGTTTTTTTGATTTGCAAATAGAGGAAGTCATGTGGTGAGCTTATCCTGACCTTGAAGGTTATAGCATAAGTGACATATGAAAACTTCAGTTTTCTTCCAAACTATCATCTACACAGTTGATAGTAATCAATTTTTTTTGCAAATTTTGCATATGTGCATATCCAAAGTTGTTTTTTTTATTTTACTTGTAATTTTGGACATTACTTTAAAATAATCTAGAAACCTTGTACATTATATTGTTAGGTGAACTGCAATGTGTAAAAAGGTCAAATACAAGGGCTATCCAGTAGCCTAAACTCTGGTACAAGTATATGGAAGTGTATGAGATACAAGTGAAAACTACATCATTGTCCTGGTTTGGTACTTACAAATTTTTCTATTTCATCATCGTAAAACCTTGCTGCTTGCAATTTCAGTAACTCTGGATGTTTGATCACAACATGCTATCATCTAAGCCCTTGCTTGATGTGCATAAAAAGGTGGTAGTCATAGAAATTTGGGAGGGTGGGAGAGATGAAATCATGTTCCGTTTAACTCATTTATTTTGTGTGAAGAAAAAGAGTGGTTATAAGGAACAAGAAAAAATGATCTGTTACAAAAATTCTCTTTTCTTATTTTGTGCAGAGAACCTACTTCATACTATCTCCTTGGGGCCACAGATGGCTAGAGGATAAAGCACTCGCCTCCCAGCAAAGCGAAGTGAACTCTTCTCCTAGTGGTGTCACTTCTGGAATTTTGCATGTTTCGTATGTTTGAATTGTGCCAGATTACATCACTATTCTGCAGATTTCTTTGAGATCTCCCATTTCTGAACATCCTTGCATTCCAGTGATGCTCCATATCTACCTTGTTTCACCATCATCAGCTCCTGCCTACCTGGCACTGGAAGTGCGTTGCAGAGTGTTTGAAATACTAATTTTTCAATGAAACTATTAAATGTGTTTTTTATGTGCTGATCTACGAAAAGAACACACACATCAGATGAGGGCTGTTAAGTGCTTTCAAGATGTCACACACATTAGAAACACCATTTCAGAGCACTCCAAAATGGCTAAGAACTACTTTTTCAAAGTGCTGTTTCTCAAAATATATGCATCAGATACTCACAAAACTACTCAAGGGCCCTGCATTCAGCCTTCCTACAGACTCTCCACCAATAAAATAATAGGGTCACCACTGAATGTCGCATAGGTACACACGGTGCGACGAGAACACTGCACACTAGTTGAGGGCCTTGCGCTTATCTGTGATGGCGCACTTGATGCACGTGGCAGTGTCGCCCTTATCGTTTCCGTGCTTTTCTGCCTCAAACGTGGAAAAAAGCACTAGGTAGGCGTGAGCCTTAAGACCTTGCTGTTATGGGCGACCTGTACCTCTCCACTCCGCTCAACCCACTTTGGAATAACAGTTATTATTTCAATTCTTGTTTTCTCCAGTTTCACACTCGTTTCTTGTCAGCACAATGTTTAGCTTGTTGGGAAACCTAATTTTAATATACTGTGAGCATCACAACTGCTGGCTGGTGAACTTGCGGGGTGCGGTCAGCAAAGGGAGGGTAGCTGCACAAGCATTCTGCCGAATACTGATGCTGTGCTAAAAACGTTCTCCATATAATCAGTTGCATTTTTGCAGATGTGCGACAAATATTTGTGTAACCGTATGTACATAGCTGGGCCATCAGTAATATCAGTTGCCTCTGGTTGGGCTGTGCCGGTGGTCCAAGCTCAGGCATCTAGGGAGGCAAACCACCAGCACTTGTGGCGCTTACATACTCCCCTCCTCTCCATAACTTAAACTCTTTCTTCACCCTCAATAAGACATTTTGGAGGGGAATGAGCGTACTGGTCAGCCACAAATAAACTAAACTGACACTAAGATCACATAAGTTGCAGTGTTGGTGCATGCCAACCACTACAATCTCACAGCGCAGAAGTAATTAGTCGTGGAACATGCAACACTATTTCGGTGACCTGAACATGTCATATTACACAGATGGTGGACCATGCATTCTAGCACAATACTAACGTGATGATAACATGACCATTTTCAGTGACCTGATCAGTAATGCAGAAGACTGTGGGGCATTTTTCAACTGGATCATAACAGGGGATGGAACCTGTTTTCTTTACGATCCGGAACTGAAGCGACAATCGGCCTCCTAGGATTAACTATCATCATCATCACCACACTACTTGCTGAGGAGATAATTACTGCCGTAAGAATAGCTGTACAGGGTCTCCCCGCCATTATCTTTCAGCAGTGTTTCCAACCGTTGTACTGACATTGGCAGACATGCATAGTGGCCAACTGCGACTATTTTTAGAGACAATGTGCATCAGTGTGAGTCAACACCATAATGCATGGCTACCTACACTCGGTACAACAGACAATTGTCAATTTCATTTCATAATGATTAGGAAAGAGAAATTTATAAATGTTGAAAAATAATTTGCAGTGAAGTTGTATGACATAAAAAATTGTCAGCGTTTCGTAAAAAAAAAAGACATGGCTATATACAATGTATTTGAAAAATTGTATGTTCAGAATAAATATCGTGCAAAAAGAAATAGATCAGAAAGTTAAACAGGTTAGTTTATTAAAAGGTTCAGCAATCAGTACTTGTGCAAAATTATTCTTTGTAGAAAACCTACACGCAGAGAATCATTGTAAGCTCTTAGTGAATAGTCATATTAATTTTTAAAAATATATTTGCTGCTTGGTGGCAAGGAAGTCATTGAAAACTATCTACAAATTGTAAAATATCAGTGTTGAAGTGATCTATTTTATAATGCAAATATGTAAAACTCTGCAAGTGCACATACATATGATATTTGGAGTTTAATGTGCATATAATTAATCATTTACCACACATTATGTAGTGTACATTTTTTTCATTCTTATAATAGTGTCTAATTTTGTTTGTTACTGCTAGACTTGTAGAGTTGGCGAATAATCACAAATATGTGTATGCTTTTAACAATAATCATAAATAATCTCTCAGTACCCTTCATAGGATGAGTGCAACCCTTGCCAGCACACAATTCATGACATCCAAGACAGATATATACACATACAGTGACATTCCTATTGTTGGCCACTGACCGTACAGTTTTTTTTGCTCGTTCGGTCCTCTTGTTTTACTGTTCTTAAAATTTATGTTTTTCTCCGAAAGCATTTTGATGAGCATTCTCAGTTAACATCTTGGATATATATGTCTAACTCTTTTCCTTTTGGTTTGGTTGTAGGCTTTTGGTAAAGGATGAGTAGCATTAAATAGGACTGCTGGTAATGTGAAAATAGTTTGTTTTAGAATATTTGCCATCTTCGATGCTTATTTCCTTCTTTTTATGTCTTTATGTTAACACTTTCGACTCTGCCTTTGTCTCCTGGATATCCTTATCTGGTCTTCCCTTACTTGTTTCATCTGTAGATTCATTTGGTTTGTTTTTGTTGTATTACAATTAGAGAAAATTAATGGAGATTTATCATTATTTAAGTTGACCTCTCACCTCCCTGGATACTATGTGAGTGGACGTTGCGACCTTCCTTCCTTAGAGTTGAGAAGTACAAAATCTGGCGACTGTGATACTGGTGTTGGGTCACATCCTTTATTGCTTACCTTGCTAGCAAGATCAATTATCTGCGAAGATGCCTTCGGAGGAGCCAGTCTCAGATTAGGCCTGGTGCTGGCTTGGTCAGGAGTGGGTTCGGCGGGATGGTGGGTCGGAAGTGTAGTTGGTGGATGGTGAGGGCTAGGATTGCTGGGTTAAGTGCAGCAGGCTGTGCATTGGGAGGGGTTGGAGGCAGAGGGAAAATGCCTCACAGGATATTGAAGTGCCCCGGCAGATAGTCCACAGGGATGCCTGTCCCAATGTACTGCCATTGGTCAGCTGCCTTTGCAGCCGTGACATAGTGCTGTCTGGTGGCTTCTTCCTGAAGCTGTGTATAAACTTGGGCTGGGTCAGCAGGGACTGTCCCAGCAGCGGATCTGGTTTGGACTGCTGCAATGTTGGCCGCTTTCTATTGCCCAGCTCGATGATGTGGCTTAGGGATTATACTTTAATAGTCTGGCTCTAGTGAGTGCACATTAGGAGCAGGCACAACCAACCAGAATACAACAATGGAGAACTGACAAAGAGTTACCCGGGCGGTCTTCTGGAGAGCCAGAGCCCCTCTCAGTGCTAGTGCCTTGTTTACAAGCATCTCCTTCGTAAGCAGTTGAGTAGAATGGCAATATTGCTGATATGTCGAGTTCCCTCTGAGTGTTTGCAAGTCCACATCCTTAATGTGGCCACCTCACTTCCCTTTCGAGGAACACCCAAGAGGAGCGGCAGTATTGCTGACAGTATTAGAAGTCTCTCCCTCACTCCTTCCCCATGGTGACCAATAAAGCAGCAGTAGGCCTACCACTTGTACTTCGGTCCCCAGCGATGAGATGGAGTGCTGGACTAAAAATATGCCTAAAGGGCGTAGGGACGAGTGTCGGGCCTTTCCTCAAAAGTATTGTTGAAGTTAGTGCAGGAGTTGTGGTTGGAAAACCAGCTGGAGAACAAGATATTACTGCCAGCCAGGGGTGAGCAAAGAGGAAGAGGAGGATGAAGGGCCAAGAGAGCCTTCCACACGAGGGTGGCAGGGATGTGTGTTTGGTTCTCTGTGGCAGCAGAACTACAAGAGGGGTGGAATGCGTTGATGGATGGCAGGCAGTCTGCTTACAGGAGGTGGCAGACAAGGGTGCTGACTGGGCTACCCTTGTAACATAAAATGTGTGGAGTGTAACTGTGTAACAGTCTTCTGAGAGTCTCAACTGTTGCAGAGGCAATGTTTTTTTAACTCATTTAATATGTGCCCCATTAGCATTTGTCAGTTTTAATACAACAAAATACAAAATTACAAATTAAAGCAAACAAAATAAATATTTATAATTTTTACTATTTGTTTTTTTAATTATTAGTGTTTTGTCATTAACCTTTATTGTGTCTGTGTGTGTGCATACATGCCTGCTAAGTGTGTGTGTGCGTGCATGTGCACGTGTGTGTGAGCATATGCTTGCTCAGGATGGCGGGTCATCCTGAGTACACAGCTGGGAGATGAATAATTTCCNGCGTGCATGCGCACGTGTGTGTGAGCATATGCTTGCTCAGGATGGCGGGTCATCCTGAGTACACAGCTGGGAGATGAATAATTTCCTGCATCATAGTTGCTGTGAGGTTGGGCACTTTCGCATAATACTTCAGTGATAAGTTCACAGAGAATTGTGCAAACATTATGCAGAAAGACTGGAAAGTAATGAAATTGTGATTTGGTGATACACTCTAACCTATTTATCTAGTCATCTATCACCACACACAGTCTACCATTTCTTTCTCATCATGCACTTTTGTACACCCATTTTTGAACAAATAGCATTATTGTCTCGCTCATCCGTCACTTGGTATATTCTCTCCATACATTTCACAAATTTGAAAACTGATTTATACAGCTTTACAGATTTTGCTAACCTCACAACTGACACGATTCTTAACTGCAGCACATGTGTTGGACAGCCGTTAGCATGTCTATGTACAGTGCTACCTACAATCTGTTACATGATAATCCCCGCTATTTGATGTATCACATGCAAATAGAAATCACTGTGGATAGCCCTTAGAGAGTAGTGAATAGATAGTCAACTCTACTGGTTCAAGTTTACAACACTACCTGGTTTTCTCGCAGTGTGTTACTGCTTTGTGATGGTGGTTGCAGCAGCCTCGATGCGAGTGTCAGCACCACACATGCGGTGAGAGTTGTGACGAGTGCTGCCCGTTGTACAACCAGCTACCCTGGCGTGCAGGCTCGCCTCAGGATGGCGCCCACTGTGAGGCATGTGAGTGCCACGGACATGCCACCAGCTGTCGGTACGACCCGCAGGTGGCGGCCAGCCGCCAGAGTCGGGACACGCATGGACGCTACCGCGGGGGCGGTGTCTGTCTCAATTGCTCTGTGAGTATCTTCCTATTCAACTGCAGGCTGTTGACAATCATGATATAGATCCTTACCATAAATTAACTTTTGATTGATTTGATTTTATATGCTTTGTATTAACAGTATGACCCTTTACAAGAGGCAATAACAGGAACAGTAAAAATGGAATACA
The DNA here is from genome assembly GCA_002778355.1 of Clitarchus hookeri. Lineage (NCBI taxonomy): Eukaryota > Metazoa > Arthropoda > Insecta > Phasmatodea > Phasmatidae > Clitarchus > Clitarchus hookeri. The sequence continues at coordinate 1,236,818 of NQII01000397.1, read as the reverse complement.
TGCATTCCAGCTTTAAACAATGCTCTTCTGTAGAAAAGGAAAACTGTAAAAGAAACAAGGATTAGTAAGAAACATGTAAGCGGGGGAAACAATCCAAAATTAACTTTTCCTTTCAGTGCATTCTATATTGTATGGTCGGGCACAGAAAAGTTAAGCATAACAGGGTATCATATTCTGAGTCGAATTATGGTTGTTTCNGGAAGTTTTGGAACTCCAAAGGAAAACTGTAAAAGAAACAAGGATTAGTAACAAACATGTAAGCGGGGGAAACAATCCAAAATTAACTTTTCCTTTCTCTATATTGTATGGTCGGGCACAGAAAAGTTAAGCATAACAGGGTATCATATTCTGAGTCGAATTATGGTTGTTTNCTCTATATTGTATGGTCGGGCACAGAAAAGTTAAGCATAACAGGGTATCATATTCTGAGTCGAATTATGGTTGTTTCGTACCATCACTGGTTGAGCCTCCTTGCTACATGAGTACATTGCCTTTGCAGTGATCATTGGGAATCCTGTTCCATTAACTTAAACTAAGTAATTTCCAGATATTGTGAATATTTGTTGTTGCATAATCAGTGGTGGTGCATGAGGCNTCCATTAACTTAAACTAAGTAATTTCCAGATATTGTGAATATTTGTTGTTGCATAATCAGTGGTGGTGCATGAGGCCGTGCTCTGCAGCTTTGGCACTAACCACATTTTCATCCTTTAGTGTAGCGCACGTTGCTTCAGTGCTCTACAGTATCTGAGCATGGCTGCTTGCTCCACCAGCCAGTCCCTTGCGCTGCCCTAGCCGCAAAGAAACACTGGAATCTTGCCCTTATCTGTGCCTCCTCTGTGCTCCCTCAGCTGTTGCACATGGACAGAAAACNTCCATTAACTTAAACTAAGTAATTTCCAGATATTGTGAATATTTGTTGTTGCATAATCAGTGGTGGTGCATGAGGCTGTGCTCTGCAGCTTTGGCACTAACCACATTTTCATCCTTTAGTGTAGCGCACGTTGCTTCAGTGCTCTACAGTATCTGAGCATGGCTGCTTGCTCCACCAGCCAGTCCCTTGCGCTGCCCTAGCCACAAAGAAACACTGGAATCTTGCCCTTATCTGTGCCTCCTCTGTGCTCCCTCAGCTGTTGCACATGGACAGAAAACNGCAAAGAAACACTGGAATCTTGCCCTTATCTGTGCCTCCTCTGTGCTCCCTCAGCTGTTGCACATGGACAGAAAACTCAACAGCGCTGCGTGCTCGCTTCAAGTGGCCGAAAAACGTTCAAACTAAACTCAAATACACTAGAAACCAATACCGGTCAGCTTTAAGATTTCTGTGAGAAATTCTGGCTGTTTTGTCACCTCCAGCCAGCACACTGCAGCACCTGTGTTTAATACTACATTACATTGATATTAATAATATGATACCAACATGGTAGATATGGAGATTAACATTTCTTTTCTCTCTGAAAAGTTTATTAAACAATGACCAAAATTGAAATGACGAAAACTAATTCCCAATATGTCAAATATTTCAGATGTGGAAAATATTTACTGACAATTTATGATAATAAATAACTTTTGAAATATTTCCAGAAATATAATAATAGTAACACCTCTTGCCACTCGGCTAGTTTTTGCACGTACGCCTATTGTATTTGTATATAACTGTCCGGTATTTGTCTCTAGTGTATTTGCTAAACTCATAGTCACTCGAAAGCTATCCGCTCAAATAATTTCAAAATTTTACTGGCAATTCACTGTTATTTCCTAACAATGATGCAATCATAATCTTTTCTTTACTCAATGTATTTTCAACGTAAAAAATGGTAAAACAATGGTCTGTTTTGATTATTTTTCTGGACATGCACAGGAAAGAANCAATGTATTTTCAACGTAAAAAATGGTAAAACAATGGTCTGTTTTGATTATTTTTCTGGACATGCACAGGAAAGAAAGTAACACGCTAGAGACTTTTTTGTTTTAGGAAATAGATATGTTATATGCATATGAAATAAAAAAGAAACCCCAAGGTTTATTTATATGTTCCTCTTAAACCATTAGCTGTCATGATTTCCTTGTTATGTTGTGCAGAACTTTGAAAATATTTCAACCCTATAGAAGAGTGGCAGCTACGAAAATTCTTCTTTCTGCTATCTTCATTACATTTCTCTAATACTGTATCTGCATAGTCAAAATAATATTGCTGATTATTACTGAACAGATATTTACTCTGTAGCAAATATTCTTATTAAAAGCAAGATTCACAGATATACAAAGTTACTTTTGATTCCAAATTACACCTGCCTCATCCAATCATATTCAATATTCACAGTTTAGTAAGTTTGGGTATGTCATAGTTTGCAGTAATTGTTATCATTTTACAAACAGTCATACTATGCATGCACTTATTCTCCATATCTGTCAATGACTTTAATCCATTCTGATACAGCGTCAACAGTTGTTTATATAACAAACAGGAAAGTTATTTTTGGCTGGCGCTGTACACGGATGAGGCTGAGTACCCAAGGGTCGTCTGTGTGCGTAAATGATTTGTAAACCGTGCAGTGTGCTACTGTACTGGTCTAGGTTGCAATGTCTCATATAACTAAACAAGTTTTTTTTAGACTACAACATTCATTAGTTATTTTTTGTTTGTAACATCTGAAAACGTGAATTTATGTGGGTCTTAAAAGTTTCCATTTCTCTGTTACATAAACTGAAACACCCTTCTCAATTTTCTTATACAAACCCAACAAATCCAGCATGTATGGACATTGCTACCAGACTTAGGTTCAGAAATATCAAACCCATACTGTAGCATATGTTCTGGAATGAAACAAATGTCTATAATTAGTAGAGCTCTTGTTAAGTATTTAATTATCGGTTCAGTGATTTAAGTTTTATATAATTTACTTTTTAGTTACATGGGTACCGCACTAAAAGCACATTCGTTGAAAAGTAGCTTTTATAAGATGTTAAACCACTAGGTTTAATCATAGAATAATAGTATAATATACACTGAAGAGACAAAAAAAGTGGTACACCTGCCTAATATCGTGTAGGGCCCACGCGAGCACGCAGAAGTGCCGCAAGACGACGTGGCATGGACTCGACTAATGTCTGAAGGTATGCAGGAGGCAATTCACACCATGAATCCTGCAGGGCAGTCCACAAATCCATAGGAGTGCGAGGTGGTGGAGATCTCTTCTGAACAGCACATTGCAAGATATCCCAGATATGGTCAATAATGTTAATGTCTGGTGATTTAGGTGGCCAATGGAAGTGTCTGAAGTCAGAAGAGTGTTCCTGGAGCCACTTGGTAGCAACTCTCGACATGTGGAGTGTCGCATTGTCCTGCTGGAATTGTCCACGTCCATCGGAATGCACAATGAACATGAATGGGTGCAGGTGATCGAACAGGATGCTCACGTATCTGTCACCTGTAGGAGTTGTATCTAGATGTATCAGAGGTCCCATTTCACGCCAACTGCACACGCCCCATACCATGGCAGAGCCTCCACCAACTTGAACAGTCCCCTGTTAACATGTAGGGTCCATTGATTCATGAGGATATCTCCATACCCGTACACGTACATCTGCCCGATACAATTGGAAACGAGACTCGTCAGACCAGGCAACGTGTTGCCAGTCCTCAACAGTCCAATGGTGGTGTTGGCGGGCTTTGTGCCGTGCAGTCAACAATGGTACATGAGTGGGCCTTCGGCTCTGAAAGCCTATATCAATGATGATCCGTTGAATAGTTGGCACGCTGGCACTTGTTGATGCCCCAGCATTGAAATCTGCGCCAATTTGAGAAATGGTTGCACGTCTGTTACGTTTAATGATTCTCGTCAGTCATTGTTTCTCCCGTTTGTTCACAATCTTTTTCCGGCAGCAGTGATGTCGAAGATTTGATGTTTTACTTGATTCCTGATATTCACGGTACATCGCTACCTCAGAGATGCTATGTCCCATCTCTCATACGTCGACTATAACACCACGTTCAAACTCACTTAAATCTCTATAGCCTGCCATTGTAGCCGAAGTAACTGACGTAGCAACTTTGCTAGATGCTTGTTGTCATATATAGGCGCTGCCGACCGCATCGCGTTACTCTGATTGGTTCCATACCTCTGTTATTTGCATATGCACGCCTATACCAGTTTTTTTTGCTCTGCAGTTTAGTTAATAACCATAAAAGTTACCTACAGATTGTAATAAGCAAATCCATAGAATTACATAACTACCAGCAAATTAATTATTCATCGATTACTGCTGCCCACTTGTCTTGAAGAAAAGGCCGAAGAGTATTGCGAAGGTTACAAAAAAAAAAACGAATTTTTCTATAGCTCTCAGTAATGTTAATTAAAAATAATTGAATTCTGCTTTCCATTTAAAATTCACTTATTTTTATTGCGTATCAATTAATGAACTTCTATTGTCCTGCATACTCTTACATCTTTGGAAGTAAAACAGTGTGACATGAGTTGTGATAATTTTCAGTTCTACTACATCTTCAATGTTTAAATGAGTTTTAAATTTGGTGGCAGAGTATAAAAACTGCTCTTATCAGTGCTGACATATACATACTGTTCCAAATACGTTTTCCAGCTCGTCATAAATGAGTCAGTTTTGAGAATGACACTGGTCTTTATCTCTATAACTACACCGCCAGTTTTTTTTCTCATCCCAACGAAATAAACAAACAATGATTTTGCAATATGTTATGGGCAAAAATGTGTCGTAAGGTAGTTTTTTTTTTAGAATAATAACTTTGAGTAGTAGTAAATTTGCAAAATGAAACTAGTTATATGTTCAGAATTCAATAGAAAAATATTGTTTTTGTAAAGGTAAAACTATCGGACTACAGTAAAGTTTATGAGATTAATTTGTGGTTGATAAGTGTAGTTTTACTAAGAAGCCAGCTGGTTGAGCAAAAATGTTTCACAAAATCACAAAATTCATATTTTCGTGGAGAGTGGGAGGTAAAAAAAAAGGGGTTGGAGGGGGGTGATCAGTACTTACCCACACGCAGGAAGAATANGGCTCTGGCTGTAGCGGGCGGCTGGGCAAGCACGCTTGGTGGTAAGCACGTGTTGGCAAGCACGCCTGTAGGCTATACTGCCAGTCCCCTCATCAGCTGGGGTAGTCGTCGGAGGCAGGGGTTCTTGGGGTTCCCGCACCTCTTCGGTTCTTCCGAGCACCTCATTCACTGGGGTAGCTGTCGGAAGCAGGGATTCTTGGGGCCGTCCAGCACTGAGGTCCTGCCAGGACCCACGTCCACTGGTGTAGCCGCCGGAGGCAGGGGCTCTTGGGGTTCCCTCACCTCTTCGTCTCAGTTGGGCTCTTCTTTCTCCGAGATGACGCTGGATGGCAAGGTGGGGCATCTTGGTGCTCGGTCAAGAGCTGTGATCAGTTTGTGAATGATCCTCCGCATCCTTGGTCGGGTCGCCTTCTCAGGAAACTGGTTGGCATAGAGGGCAGGGACCGGAAGGACATCGCCCCTCTTGGTGGCCGATAGAGTTCTGAGCATCTGACGCTCGGAATGAACCTAAGTTGTGCCAGCTTGGGTTGCCTGAGGTTCGGGTTCTGCTTACCGTTGTGGCGAGTGCTCTCGGGGTTGGAGTTGATGAGCGTCCTCCACCTCGGGTTCTGGTGGGTCTTCCTCCTCTCCGTCGTTGGAGTCACCCTCCACTGTTTAGTTTCTTGGTACGGTAAACCCTAGGCCGGTGGCAAAAGGTCTCATTTGACCTCTGGTCACTTTCCTAATTTTCCCTGGTAGTCTTTGGCCCAGTACACTTGGTCCTGTCGTCCGACGATGTGGTAAGGGACTTCCTGTTTGTCCGCCAGTCTGGCGCTGAACTGGTCATTTTCCTTGCTAAAGGGGTAACTTCATAGAAGGACCATCTCTCCCATTTTGAACAAATGGATTCCTGTCCGAGGCTGCGAGTATTTTCGGTTGATGTAGGAGTCCTGGACTTCTCGTGCTTTTTCGGTTCAGGTGAGGGGTTCCAGGCGAACATCGTTGGGTTGTGGCATACTCATGGGTTCTCCTTCCCATGCCAATCTCCAGGCAGGCGGATGACATGCCCCACAACAAACTGCCTGGGGCTTGTCTCGATCACCTCATTGTTGCGGCTTCGTAGAGCAAACAAAATATGTGGAAATTTTGCATCCCACTGCCAGTGGTCTTCACCCACACTGAGTCGGAGGCTCTTCTTGAGTTCTTGGTTCCTCCGTTCAGTGGGGATGGCTTGTGAATGATAGGGTGGAGTGGTCCAAGTCTCCATCACCCATTTTTTGCAGTTCGCCTGCCATCTGTGTCCTGTGAACTGGGTACCATTGTCTGTCAGTATTGCTTGCGGGTACCCTCAACATGGAAATATCTAGTTTTTAAATTTGCGAATTAGCGCAATGGCTTCATGGTTGGGGAGGGGGGGAAGCTTTCACCCAGCGAGAAAACAAGTCTGTTATGACGATGTTACGATTTAGTAACAATGTAGTAAGTCATTGTGAGAGTATGCTGAGGGGCTGGGGGCGTATCTCAAATAATGACCCATGATATGGTAGAGCACAACAGTATAAGATGAGTTTTGTTAACATTTATGGTTATACAATTATTATTTAAATGACTATTGATCATGGGAGCTTTACATTGAATTTAAGATGATTATCATTAAATTAATTATTGATTCACACCATTTTAATTAAACCTAACAAGAAAGTCATCACCTTGTTGTAGCCGGAGGCTGACTCTATGAGACGGTTAACGCTCGCCGGACACACCCATCTTCCTGGTCTGCTTCGCTGGTCCGGTCGCCCAAAGGCCTAAAGATGAAAGACGACAGACAGACAGACACTGGTCGAAAGACAGACGACATACAGACGCCGTCCCGGGTGTGACGCCGGCCTATATCAAGCGCGCGGTTCTGCGGCCCCGCTCAGTGACCGGTGGAGGAGATTTCTACAACTGTCTTGTTTCGCAAGGATGGACAACCAAATGGTGGCGTTGCAATCCCGCTCATTTCCAGGTGTAATGTTTGAAGGTTTGATCAGGCAAGCCGTTCAACTAAGGCCTGACCACACCATAACATCTCCCCCAATGTTCACTAGCAAGATACCCTCATCTCGCCCTAGAGTTTGTGTGGANTATATCAAGCGCGCGGTTCTGCGGCCCCGCTCAGTGACCGGTGGAGGAGATTTCTACAACTGTCTTGTTTCGCAAGGATGGACAACCAAATGGGGGCGTTGCAATCCCGCTCGTTTCCAGGTGTAATGTTTGAAGGTTTGATCAGGCAAGCCGTTCAACTAGGGCCTGACCACACCATAACATCTCCCCCAATGTTCACTAGCAAGATACCCTCATCTCGCCCTAGAGTTTGTGTGGATTATGTAGATGACTGGGAGTTGCGGGGTTCATGTTGTGGCAGCAGGAATATGGATCAGGTTGAAGTCCTCTTTGCTGCGGTAGGAAACATTTTGTGAAAGGAATTAAAGCAGACGGATAATTTAGGTATAAGGAACTGCCAGTTGCTATCGTGCAGTGCTTGGGCAAGGTGGGCCAATCAAACGCTGGGCGGTGTGTTTACAGTGGCCTTGCGCGCCCTGAACTTGCATTTCTGCTGGGTGTGCAGATTGTCTTTAACGCGAGCGTGGCAGACGCCTCGCAGGCGGTTCACGAACGCGTCAGTCTTTCTTGAGTTCGTGAATCTCTAAGCCCTACTTGGCGTGGCTCGTTACCACAATGAAAATAGAAAAAAAATATTTATCAATGAAAAGAATTTAAATTTGGAAAGTTAACTGCTCTCCCTGTTACACCAATTATTATTTTTTTTTGTACAGAAAATACACGTGCAGTAAAATGAATACATGTTAGATCACTGAGAATTGTTACATACTAAACGGTACGTGACGTCACTGGATTATGACACTGAGGGGATGGTATCAAAACGTAGAATATTATTTAAATAAGTTATGTAAAAATGTGAAAACTTTAACACGCACAATCAACAATATCCAACAACACCTGGTAACCGAATACCACGCGGAAACAGAACCGCAGATTTGCAAACGTCGAGGTATCCAATTCATTGGCGACTTGTTTACATGGTGTTGCAATACGCTGACAAATAAACACTTGGAAAAATTAATTTCAAATGACGAAATTATCATACAGAATGTCAATAATATCCAAAAGTCGGTGCATACAAACAATCAGGCCATCAAAGACATTATAAACAGTGTGCAAAACACATCATCACAAATTGATGGTAGATTACATTTAATTGCGGACACCATTAACAACATAACACTTTCGTTGGAGACAACATGGCACCTCATTTAACACGGAACTTTTGGCACTAACGCAACAACTAACACTTTCCATTGTATTACACTTACTAAATATCCTCTTACAGGAACAGGAAATTTTAACACACATTACGCAGTGCAAAACGAATCACTTTCCGATTTAACTCGTTCCGGAAGAGAAGTTTTTAAAAGATCTTCATGACTTACAAAAAAATTTGGAATCTACAGAATTGAAGTTAGCAATATCAGCGACACATCACACTGCGTATTATCAGCTTCCCTTAACAGAATGTAGCATCAGTCCTTCTCAATTTGTTGTTAAAATCCAAATACCTCTTCTGCAGAAAGCATCCGATTGGCATGTTTATCACTTAATACCGACTCCCTTTCAATCTCGTAATAGATTGTGTTATTTGCACACTAGTGAAATGACTATAGCACTTGATTTTCTGATACAACAAATCGTTGAATTAAAACACACAGCAGAACACACGGATCACATTTACCGCATTCCGCGTGCAAGACCGGTTACCAAAACTATTCTTTGTTTCAAAGAAATGTTTTTCGCACAGGAACAGCCACTAAAGATGGATGCATGTCAGTTTCAATGTACGAACGACTCACTTTTAAAAATCACGGAATTCTTCCCGAACCAGTTTTTAATCAGTAATATACCTTCACCGATATATATAGACTGCTTAAACGACACGATACACAAATTCAATCATGAGTCCATAGGGACAATAGAATTAAATCTTCCATGTCACTGCGAATTAAGAACGGCACATAACGTGATTATTCAGAAAACACACATTTGCGACACACGAGCAACGAACACATTGCAAGTAAATATTGGCGTCCCAATTCACTGGCTCCGCAACACTTATTTCCAACCGGATCAACTGCAAATAAACACGGGAATACAGGTTTCGAATATCTCTCACTTGCTACACACGGACTGGCACATTCACTCCAATTTGGATCATGTCAACACAGTTTTAAACCAGGATAAAATTGAGTTTCCCGAAGAGTACAATTACGTATTCACGCCCATCATTACACTACCAAAATATTCCTATTTCATAACGACAATTATTGCAATACTAATAGGGGTATGTATTTTCCTCTATTTTCGAATTTGTCAGATGGCACAGATTCTACGCCAAACACAGCAAACCCGAAAAAATCATAATACATAAATAACTGCTGGACTGAATAATTTCTACCATTATTCTATCACACAAATCCCTAATCACCCTCAATCTATATCTTTTTCTTATAACGCACAGCACAGCAGAGACACGTCGCAACGAGGATTTTCAACAGGAACGAACCGACAGTCTCCAGAAACGGACCCGTTTTCCGCACAACAATCTTCGTATGAATGTTGGTCCACGCCAGACCGGACCGGGAGAGATGCTGGACTCCAGTAAACTGACGTGCTGGGAAGAGGAGTTTCGCTCCTCCAGGACAGGATGCAGTGGGAAGCAGCCGACACCGGATCTCATCTCAGCAGATACCTTCAGCATCCAAAGTTTGTACATCATTTTACACATCACAATTGAAGGACTCAATGCCCGGTATCCAGGACCAACAGTGAAGCTAGACAAAGTGACAGTGTATTTAAAAGGAAGTACGGAAATATGTATTGTTATTTAAAAATGATGCAAATGTTGGTTAAAATTTGCTTCACAATGTATAACAACAATGGCAATTCAAAGTTTCTAGTGTTAGTTCAATAAATAGCTATTTTTATGATTAATATTAAGTTACAAATGTTTACTATTTCTTGGTCGCACTTCTCTAACATTATAATTATAAAAAACATTCAGTGTATTTTAAAAAAGTTTATGCAGACCATCCTATGTACTCACAGTTAACTTAATGGAATGGAGTTTCCATATAAAGCAGATAATAAACTGTCTTAGTTTATGTTTTGATGGTTTCACCATTCACAATTCTATTTGTATGCAGCTGTCAAATATACACGGAATTTACTCAATCTGGTCATAAAGGCATGCACATACAGTAGTTGCACTACTGTAAGAGGGTTAAAAATGAACCTATTACACCAGCCAGAAGAGTGTAGTTGTAGGTAGCGCAACATGTTGTGAGTGGTATGTATTAGTACATGTCATTAGATTTGCATATATTTTGTAAATTATGAGGACTCATGTTATGCCTCTGGACTTCTTTTTCAGTTATTTACTTATTCAGAGTACTTTATTGTATAATTCTTTATATGGGTGTATCACATTAATTCCTTTTAAACTAAAGTGTATTGCTAAGCCTTTAGCGACTTATTTAAATATTCTACATAGTTTATTGTGTTAAACCTTGCACCTAGTAACTAAAGGGTTGATTATATTATTTATAGTGGAGAGTTATTTGTAGTATGGCAAAATGGTATAGGTAGGTAATTGCAGAATTTGAGTCAAATACAAGATAAACATTTGCATTCTCATACTGTTTTTTATAGAAGCAGAATGGCAATTCCCATTGGACGGAAAATATTTTTCCGTAACAAGGCAGTGGTTGTAATGAAGGTTATTTAAGTTGTAATAACCAGATAATCATTATGAGTGAAACTACGTTTAGTTTGGAATAGGATAATCATAAAACAAAACATGTGAGTATGAAAGCTATAATTTTTTTAAGAAATTGAAATAGTTATCCAAACAGCAAATTAAACCACTGGATTTGGTTAGATGGTAATCAAAAATATGTTATTGAATTTGTATTGTGTAGATAACAAAATGTATTTATATTGACATCTGTATAGAACATTAGGGCAGTGGAAAGAAGTAATGTTGTATAAATATATTTGAAGATCACTGACAAAGTTCATATGTACAATGATCACAATGTGTCTGTTAACTGTTATATCTATCATTGTACGTCCAACGTTCACCCTCCCACAGTCTTCCTCATTACCTCAGCCACGCCTCGCACGGCACCACAGCAGGAGACCGACTTTGCCAGTCAACAACGTCACAGCCAGCCCCCACCTGTATACAGAGTCCCGCCGACCCACGATGAACGATCAGTGCACCCAACTTCTTCTCTCAACCATTTTCAACACGACTCGTTCATCCCACCTCATCCACGAGATCCAATTTAATGATTCCAGTTTTGCTACTCTACCATTGACCTAATATCAATTCAGTTCTCACGCTAATATTTTTCTACTCTACTACCTTCTCCAGCATCCCTCCAGAGATGGGAACATCTCTTTTAATCACTTTGGGGAAGATGTTACGGTTGGGTCCCAGTGTGAAATGCCTAACTAAGCATTTACCTAAGAGCAACGCCACAGAGTTCATCAACACCAGGCCGGAACTGAATTCAGCAACGATATAACAATGGCGCAAAGACGCCTCAGAATGCAAGAGGGGATCCGCTGAGCTAGTGCTGATCTAAGAGCATTTTACCTTAGAAGAGCAGTCAACCAGGATGAGCCCGCCGCCGACACACAAGGGGAACCAATCAAATCACAGTACGTCAATAGTCACGTGGTGGGGCGAGAAGTGTGATATAGGTGTCTATGGCCGAGAGGGGTCGTTGTCTCCTACGAACTTCAGACCAGACAGCGGCTGTTCCTTGGGCCGTTTCCGCCAGAGGGTCCGGGTGCGAGGCTGGGGTAAGTTCCCTTCCTTTATAAGTGATCCTCCTTCTTACTTACAACCTTCCTTAAGAAGTCCTTCCCTTTCACTTCCGTTGAACTTAACCTTAAGAGAATACCATGGTAAACTCTTCCAACTTTAGAGCAAGTAAAGTCTTTATTAATCATTTCAAACAATCCTTTTAATTATCTGAGCTTATCCTGTTTTCCTTAATCTTAACCTCTCCTAAGAGTGTTATGAGCCACCCAAGCTCGTAACAACGAGAATGTATCTGTTTCCCCTTTGTACTGCGGGGGTAGGGCCCATTAGGTCGGCAATCAGTTGGGTCCAGGACATCTGGGATCTGCGAGGTTTTCCGGTGTCCTTGGGTACTGGGTAGGCCTTCCCTCTACAGCATGTCTTGCACCAAGTCACGTACTTGCGAATATCGCGACTCATCCAACGCCAAATATATGTCCCCTATGTCTCTAAGGGTCTCCTTTACTCCAGGGTGTCTGGCTTGACGATGGTTGTGGTGGTGTTTATGGTTGTTTGCGCCGAGCTCTTTCGGTACCTACCCAAATCAAAATAATCCAGTCTCAGAGCTCGAAGCGTTGCAGCGTGTTGGTAAGGAGATTCTGGGCTTCAGCATCCTTCTGCTGGAAGTAATTTGACTGGTAATGACTGATCTGTAACTGTAGGAGGTGGGTCTCCTCTGCTGGGTTTCGAAGTGGTACAGGCAGAGGGGTCATGTGTTCCCACTCGATGAACCGTCACCCCTCCAGGTTGTAGCAATACTTCCGTACCACCCAGATCACCACTAGGCACTCCTGTTCGTTGATGTGGTATTTCTTTTTGGTGTTATTAAGTCGAGTGCTGGCTTATGCGATGACCTGCGGGTGTCCCTCGCGGCCCTCCTGGTACAAGACGGTGCCCAAGCCATCTTGACATGCATCGGTTTGAAAGATGAGGGGTTTGCCCTCCTGCGGCCTGTGGAGTAGTCTGATTTTCCGGAAGCGGTCCTTGAGGTTCCGGAAGTCGTTTGGTGTTCTTGGTCCCAACGCAATGGGTGTCCTTCCCCAAGAGGGTGTTGAGGGGGGGCATCAGCTGGGCAATGTCTGGCACGAATTCTCTCAGTTACACAGCCCAAGGAAGTGTCGCAGCTGCCGTTTGGTACAGGGTTCTTCTGCCTGTTCAATGGTGCAGATCAATCCTGCCTGGGGAAAATTCCCTTCGGGGGATACCACGTGCCCCAGGTAGTCGATGTTTCTTTTCCCAAAGTGGCTCTTGATTAATTTGCAGGTTAGTCCATGTATTTTGAGTCTCTATAGCACTCGTAGGTGGACGCAATGCTCTTCCCACAATAAAGAATATACAATGATGTAATTTAAGTATGCGAAACAGAACTCTCCTATGTATCCTGTAAGCATTTTGATGGTCATCAGTCTTTGGAAGGTGGTAGGTGCAATTTTGAGGTCAAATAGTATTATCTTAAATCAGAGAGTCACCCCCTCTGGTGTAGTGAAGGCCACATATTTTCTGCTGTCTGGGCGAACAGCTATTTGCCAATATCCGTTCTGCATATCTAACATACTAAAGACCTGCACGTCACCTATGTCCCTCAGCGTACGGGTGAGGTTAATAGTTGGAGGAGCAATAGGGTGAGTGATGCCATTTAGTTCCTGGTAATTAACGCAGAAGCGTAACTGACCTTCTTTCTATTGTACCAACACAGCTTTGGAATTGTAGGGGGAGTTGTAAGGTTTCTACCATTCCTTGTTCTTTCAAGGCTTTCACTTCATCTATGATCAGCTTCCTCCTCCTTGCTGATACTCGGTACGGGCAGCAGTAGACTGGTTTATCGCTGGTTAGCCAAATCTCATGTTGAATACTGCACATCTGATGCAATGATCCCCTATGGCTAAAGGCGGTGGTGTGGTTGTTCAAAATGTCGCATAATTGTTGGAATTCGGGGGCTTTCAGCTGGTGGTTTATTTCGTCTGAGTTGATTGGGGGTGGCTCGACAGTTGCAGGGTTGTATTCCTATTTGACTGTCACTTCCTTTTTGCTTCTGACGTAAATGCATTGCTGGCCACAGTCCATGATAAAATGCTGCTGTTGTAGCCATGGCTGCCCCAATATTACTTCTTCAGTTAATTCCTGGGTTACTATAAATTCGGCCTAAATTTTGTGTCTGTGCAAGCGTACTTTGCTGCGGTCCAAGGCCGCCTGTGCCTTGTAAATACTTTCTCTTGCGCGTTATACTAACTCTTCTATTGACATTGGTCGCTAGATTTGCAGCAAGTTACAGAGTTAGGTAGGATCATGCGTGTAATTGCCCGCAAATAGCTTTCTTTACTCCCTTCAGAAAATATTTGCCGGTACATTTGTGTTTTACAGCATGCAAAAATCTCTGCCTCCTCTTCGCTAGTCTGGACGTAGAGTCCAGACTAGCTTCTGACGTTAGGCATGCCAACACTTCCTTTCCGGAAAACTGGACGGCTAGTCAGGAGGAAAGTTGTGCCCATTCAGTAATTAATTCTCCATTTTTACCTTGCTTCCCCATCAACTGTTTTCTCGCATTGGCGACCCATTGCTTTGTAGGCACTCTGTTTTCTTTAAATTCATTTTAGCACTCCTGTATAAAAGTCACAGGATCATCTTGTGGTCTACCCGGCAAATTCCGGTAATTGTGGTTCGTCTGGGCTTCGAGTGTATACGGTGCTGTGCTGCGGTCTGGTGTTACTCAGCTGATATTCCTCCGGAAGTCTACATACTTTTCACCGGTAAACCAATCCAGGGCATGTGATGCATTCTTTGGGCCATCCTATGCAGGCATGATGAAACGTTTGTGCACACATTATGCATCTTACAGTGCATATGCCTCGTCTGTTACATGTCGGCCATACGCAATAGGTGGTTTGCCGCATTCTGCACTCTCGCTGCATTGGCACTTTTCGCATCTGTATTCTAGACTGTCCTTATATCGAGGCACATCCAGCCAACCTAAACAGCTGTAGTGAAATCAATTTTCACTGTGAGCATAAAAAATTACGTGTTGCCCCGTACCTTGGCAGGTGGCTATGTGGCATCTCTCGACCTCTGGTGTTTCTGGAGGCTCCATTGTCGCAGAGATTTTGCCCTGTTCTAGCAGATTTGGGTTGGCTTCTGCCATTCCTAAGGTTATTTGAGCACCACAGGGTGTTTCATGACTTCCCGAAGTCTTTTGGGTGGCTAACTGGTTTCCTCTGCTCTTTCTCAAGGTTGCGCTGGCCTGGCTCTGTCTCATTTTCTCAACAACGAGACATGTTGCCCCACATTGGGCACCATGAAAAACTCCCCTTAACTTGACGCATGATGGTTGAAGTTCTTGGCATGTCACCTAGTCCAAGGTGGTTCAAATGGGTTCGGACGGAGAAGCCTGGTTGGACTTACTGGGTGGTTCTATGCTTACCCTCCTCTGCGTTTGAGGAGTCCTGTATATAGAGTCGGTCTGGTCGGGCATCCGCAAGCTACGTAGGCGTTGGAGGCGGCTAGGAGGGCGTTTGAATCTGGCTTACCACCTGCAGACCGGCGTTGGTACTAACTGATGGCAGGCTTCTGTGGGCGGCGGCGACGTTTGGGCCCCCATCTATGACTTGCTGGTGTCCGACTGGAACTGGTGGGACCTGAGACTGTTGGGCTCCTGGTGGTGGCAGCGGTCGGCGGCGGTCGACAAACGGCGTCGACGATACCCAGACTCACGGGTAGTCCACGTCGGAAGCGAACCAAGACTGTGTGTGGAGTTCTGCGAGTGTGGAGTTCGGAGAGATTCCCCCTCTTGCTAAAAGAGCCGGACGTTGAACAGGATTGTTCCGGGGGCGTGCCCGAGATCACGCCAGGGGCGTGGGTAGTGCTCCGGCTACACCACACGCTTGGTAATCTGAGTGCTAGAATCTCAGGCCTTGTGGTAGGACATGCTCTGTGCGATCTGCAATATCAGATCGGGGCTCTGCCTGGTGCGGCCTGTGTACAGGTCGAGGCAAACGGGTTTGGTCAATTCAGAAAGTGCTGGTCATGTCTGCGATGGAGGGCGTGATCCCTCTTCCCCGCCTACTGGGAGGCCGGGGTGCGGTATGGCCTCGCGGCTAAGAGCGCCCCGTTAACAAATAAGACCACGACTCTGTCGTGTTTTAACAGTAGTATACTGGGGTGGCTCGAACAATTACTTAGGGGTGACTATGTGCAAGTATGCATCCACCAAGTCTAGTTTGGAGAATGCGTCATTGGTCATTGGTAGTAAATAAATCTCTGTTTTACACACATTACTCACAGGACATATGTAGTCCTTGCAGATCTGCACTGGCCTGTCAGCCATATGTGCAACAATAGGAATGGCTCAATTTGAATATGGAAGGGCGGCAGTACTGCGTTAACATCCACAATATCAGCAGCCTTGCTGGTGATGCAATTGGTGGTATAGCCCAGAGAAATGCAAGTACCGTAAACTGGCGTTACTTTGTACCTGCCAGGGTAACTTTGCACCACTCAAAATGTTTGTTTTTCAGTCATTTGGTAAAGAGATAGCAAAAATTACCTGGGTAAATAAAATTAAAATTTTAAAATACCTAGCTAAAGTACTTTGATTCTTTTCCAAGTGGCATGAAAATTAATTTTTGAGTGGTGCAAAGTTACCCCAGCAGGTACAGAGTAACCTCAGTTTATGGTAACACAATACTGTGTGCAATTTGCATTTTGAATGAATATGCATCATTACAAGGAAGCATAGTACCCAAACCCAAACTCTGGTTTCACACAAGGGGCGAAAGCAAGACATTTGTCAAGTCTGGAATTTTATTCTGTACGAACAGTGTGTATTTTCATCCCATTCTTGATGTTGTTAATGTTTACACAATACTGCTGCCTTTCCATCTCTTTGTTTGCTCCTAGGAACAGGGAAACACTGAGAAACACTCACTTGGCTCACTGCCTCTTCTAACTTGCTCACTTCACCCTGCAAATTGTTTACATTACGACTAGCCACTTCTGCTGTCATGGCCACATCCTTGATGGCCTGAAATGACGAATTATCCGTAGACAACATTGCATGTTGCAGTCTTATTTTGCACACTCCACACACCAGTTAATCCTGCAGCATTCTGCTTAAGTCCATGAAATTGCAATGAGTGACATCACAGCTCAGCCATATAATTGAATATTGAGTACTCGTAATGCTGAGTGCACTTTTGAAACTTGAATGTATAGATATTTTCACTCGACTTTGGTTCAAAGTGTAACAAAATGTCTTCTATGTCTATCTGGCTCGTTGTTTTAGGTAGACACAATGGCACTGCTTAGTTATACAGCTGTAGAGCTCCATACACTGTGAAGATATACCGTTATTTCCTTCTCCTTATCGGTCACTGACTGCAGTGAAACTGTACTGTAGCTGCTCCAAGTATGTTTTCCAGATATCCCAACCTGGAATGTATTCACTGAATGAATTGAACAATACCATTGTAGGTTATGATGTGCTGAATTGCTAACTGTGGACCTAATACCACGCAACGCACTCAGCTTGCATGTCTTATCACCAGTGTAGCAGTCTTAGTAGCACTGATGCTTTGCAGTAAAGTTGACCAGATCGTGCCATACGTAGCCTCCTCTGTAACAACCCGAACAGCACCCTGGTCTACATTTCCAGAGGCTTCTTGCCGAAAACCAAACATCACCACTCGTTCACGACAAGGCAAGCACATGTTGCCAAACTCATATAGATAATAATTATATATATTGTTACAAGTTGCCTGAGGGGTGTATCTGAGTTCGTGATGGAAGGAGGTCTTAATAAAAATAAAAGAACTAAATTTGATTTCTAATTTATGCACACAGCTATTATTTACAGCATTAAATTGTCTATCTCCAATATTACTCTTTTTATTTCTTAGCGAGTGCAATATTTAATGCCTATTTCAACTCTAATTAACAGCCTTCTCAATGTCACTGTTTTGTTATAGTCAATTAACTCATACACATCATTAACACACGTTCAGTCAGTCTGTTGCCAACATTTGTAATGTCTTTCAGTCACGCATCTAGTCTAATAACCCAGCCTGCCAGTCACACTCTTCACTTCTCTGATGCACGCAGTCACAGATTTTGTTTCTGCTGGTTACTTCCGACACTACTGGTTGCTCTTCTAGCTCGTTGTACAATCGCCCATACTCCCGACTCTCATAAACTCATGGTTCGGAGGTCCGTTGCACGTTTATACTATCGCTGGCCTTGATCCAAAAGATTCAATGCACCCCGAGTCGCGCTGAGAGAACCAAGTGCAGTAGTAATGAGGTCGGAAGCGGCACGATCCCTCATAGGCATAACAGGCACGCTTTGTGAACATTTCTTTGTGAAAAGCCGCTGCATCTCCGATTGCAACTGATAGCGCATGAGTGTCTATAAATCATCCATGCCTCTATATATTATATATATACTCTGAAGAGGCAAAAAAACTAGTGTAGGTGTGCGTATGCAAATAACAGAGGGATGGAACCAATCAGAGTAATGCAATGCGGTCTGCAGTAAATTTTTTTAGTAGCTGAAAGGGTTCTTGATTGGCCATAAAAAAATTTTTATTTATACCAAGAAGTAGTTAATGTACTTGTAGTAGGATAAAAGACACAAAGACACAAGAACATGCGCAGACCCCGAGGTAGTGGAAGGGGTCAGTCACACAGCAGCTTACAGCCCTAAAAGATTGGTTTGGCAAAGTTGTTTTGCAGTCAGAGTTACACGGTACGATTTACCTCTATGGCATCTGTTTCGGAATTTAGGTTGCATAGTAAGTCTGGTGTGATGGACTTGTTGTTCCAAACCCACACTGGAGTTATAAGGTTCCCCACTGGAATTACTATGAACCCCTGAATCATACTTGTACCAAAATTTGTTGTTTACTGGAACTTTTGGATTATCTCTTAAAATAACAGTTCCATTCAATTTGTACTTTTAGGTACTTCATTATCTAACATATTTTTAAGTATGCATTCAGGATGAAGTGAGCATACCAAGACATTGTAGGGTATGAGTACACGGCTACGGAAAGCTAAGAATACTTCCCTTCCTGTCGACATGCTCATAAAAATAGGTGGTAGCTACACAACCGTAGGATGCAGGGCTTATTTTAAATTAAAGCCCCTCAAATTTAACTTGGTAAGAATAATGTAATATTTGGTTAAATTCTTAGGTTTTCATACAAAATAATAAAAATTTGAGTGGCTAATTAGCGCAATTTTTTTTGGAGTACAACATTTTGAAAACAACTTTATAAATTGCAATTCAATTAGTGANACAAAATAATAAAAATTTGAGTCAAAGTGGCTAATTAGCGCAATTTTTTTTGGAGTACAACATTTTGAAAACAACTTTATAAATTGCAATTCAATTAGTGATGGTGTTTTTAAGTGTGTGTCATGTATAATCAGTGTCTATATATTATTAGTTTTTCCTAAGGCTAACTATTGGTTTAATGGAAGTAACAGCATTATCAATATTTTGTAATCAATAACACTATATTGTTTTCTAACAAAGAAAATTTCATACTTCTGAAATGAAAACTCAACCATTAAGGCCTACATCACTCTCTGATGAGCTTGGGCATAGAACAGAATTTTTTTGTGGTAAAAAAGGTATCTTTTAAGGTGGACCCCACTTGAAAAATATGCTCTCTATATCCTTGTTGTAGGGACAAGCATGGGAGATAGTATATAATGGTACACTGTATCTCAGTGAACGAAAAGTGTTGTATTAATTAACGTACAACATTGTTGAAGCAACAAGAGTTACAGAATGAATGGTCTAACAAATTTTGGCAGTGGGCAAAGTAAATAGCCAAACGAGTTAGACTTTTCCAATATCTAAAGGTAAGAAAACAGAACAATAAATTGTTGGAAGGAAACAATTTTACATGCGGTGCTGTGAGGAGAAAAATACACAAGTTTTTCACTGTGAGAAAAACTTTGTATCCTTGTTCAAAAGTTTTATGACATATTTTCATATGTTTTTATAATATGGTTTGGCAAAACCTTTATGAAAGACGATAATCTGTTTTGTCTTGTTTAAACCCTTTTTTATAATTCAGAGTTTAACGATTTTAGTGGATTTATAAACCGTAGAGTACGGTCTCGGCACTTATACTTTTATTAGCTGCCCCACAGATTGAGCTCGAACCATCACCAGTTAGTTATATACCCTTGTAGGTGCCTACACATTTTTATGCTCATCTTGAAGATTCGTGAAGATACACTGATTCGTGAAGCAAAGAGTGAATCAGGACATTAATGTTTCATTTCACATGTTTAGTCTTCTGTTACCACTGTAAGTATTTGGAAAAAAATCTGTTAGATATGCTGGCTCAGATTGAAACATTTAACACTGGGCATGTTTGGTTGTGCGGTAGCGTATCTGACTCGCATTCCGGAGTTTGTGAGTTCAATTCCAGCCGGTTTTGCACTGGTGTGACTTTTTCCAAACTGGTTTTCTCACCCCCACTCCAGGTGAATGCAGGTGCAGTTTCTGGAAATACACCCTTCCAGTTCCCTACCCTGTGCTGTCCTGTAAATAGGCCTAGAGCTTTTGGCATTCACATAGTTATAAAATAAATAAGATAAAGTAAACAAACTATTTGGAAATATAGATAGGTGTGTGTATGAAGGCATCATAACATAAAATTCCTATGTTGCACTTTGCTCTACCGCCAAGAAATATTTTCCACCCCTCCAGTCTTTTCTTGGATGGGGAAAGCAGCCATGCTGAACGAAAATGGAGGCAAAACTTTTGTTTCTTGTCTAACTATAGTACTGTAGTCAAGCCTTAAGAGCTTAAGAATATTTATAGAGATAGAAATGTAAAAATTTACTTTTTTAAAAGTGTGACTCATTATAAAATTTTTATACATGTTGCTTTTCTTTTACTGTTATTGAACTGTTATAGACAATTCTGTACAAGTTCTAAAACTTAATGAACAGCAGTAAACATATTGTAAACATTAATTTATATAAATAATATTGACTTGAACCATTTAATTAAATTGGCTTACTTTCATTTGAAATTGCATGAAGGACACATTACTTAAAAAATTTATATGTGGCAAGAATTAATTTTTTCTCTTTATTGTAATCTTTTATCAAAGATGCATATAGTGTTTGTGAAATAATATGATACTATAGCTGTAGAATAACAGTATTACTATCTATTCTTTACTTATTATTATATTCATTTTCTATTAAAAACTTGCATAACTTTTTACTCTTCTTTGAAATTTTGCCCGAACGTGCTACTTTCTCTCGGTGCTGTGTAAGAGTGACAACCCTGTGATGTTAACCCTCACACATTATCATGGTGCATTAATGCATCTTGTGAGGCTGCTTATTGTAACTGTAACTTGTGCACTAGCATTTCTTGTTTAAATCCTAATTAATATTTTTCTTTGACAAATTTTTTTCCAGGCTCACACAACAGGTATTAACTGTGAACAGTGTGAAGATGGTTGGTACAGACCAGACGATGTATCACCGTACGACTTCGAACCCTGTCGACCCTGCGACTGTTCGAATATGACTTCTAGTGGTCGATGCACTTTTGACAGCGTAAATGAAGCAAATGTGAGACATTACATTCTATAGTCATATTACTTGTCCTTTTATAACTAAACCTTTTGAGGTCAAAATTTTTGATTGACTCGTTATATGAAAAGGATGTGTACTATTTTGGCCTTAAATAAAGTTTTACATCTTTTTGATTTTACAAGTGCATATATTCACTGTAAAACTGGCTGTACAAAACAGAACTACTTTACTAACATATTATGTCTTAAGAAATTAATGAATTGTAGTGTGCCAAAAATAAATTTAAATGGTTAGACACATGTGACAACATGTCTTTTACAAGATTACCTACTTTGATATTAACAGAGGTATTTACTAGGAAATCAAATGTCGGTTCATAAATACCATTAAAATAATTACTGGGTATAACACTTTATAGTTTTATAGTTTATATTTTATAGTTTTTATATCATATCTCTGAAAAAAAAAAAACCAATATATTCCTACCAAATTTGGCAAACAAGTAGTACTATGTCAGGCCATTTAATTAATGTGTTTTGAGTGGGTGAGACACTTATTTGCAAAATGGCGGCCATATAAATATTTTATTCTAGTGTGATATATCTACGAAACTACGAAATAAATTCCAACATAAATTTGTATTCTAGCAGAATCTATTACAACCATCAAATATGTCTTTAAGAGCCTCATTTCTCAGCTATTTTGTAAGATAGCCTCACATGAAAAAATGCAGTTCATATGTCATATGTCGGGAAACAATCCACTGATTCGTATCAAATTTGGCGAAGAGTTATACTATGGTAGGTCATATTAACGTACATATTTTTTAAGTGGGTCAGACACTTATTTTCAGAATGGCAGCTTATAAACATTTATTTTATCTTAGTGTGTTATATCTTAACCCCCTCCGTAGCTGGAGTTTGCGGCGTTGGCAAACGTCAGAGCCTTCCCCTCCAACCACAAGAGATGGTTCAACAACAGATAACAGTAGTAGGGTAGGGAACGACCACTCCTGTGTTACGCAGGAAGGTGGGAAGTCACCATAGATCCACTTATCACTTAAGAGTCGGAGCTCCCTGTTGGTTGGGCTGTTGGCCTCCCTGCGAGAGGTTGGCTGGGCGGGAAGTTGCCGGCAGACCCAAGCAATCGCAGAAGGGTACAACAGTCATGTAGGCCATTGCTTCGTAGTAATGGGGCTCCCAATAGGCATGGATGGGATCCGGTGTTGGTACGTGCCTGCTCGTGTAAGAGTGTCTGAGGTAATTTGGACGAAACAGGAGATAGCAGGAAGCAAGGTGCTGAAGAATAGTGGCTGCAAGTGATAACTCAATCAATTCAGTTTATGTCTGTATTTTGCCAAGACAGTAAACACACATAATCAGCCTGTCCCTTGAGTAGGGTCTGAAGGGCTATCCCTAGGCAGCCAACCAGAGTGTGATGCCTAGACATGTTAGACGTGGTGGCACGGGGGACGAGGGTAACCCCAATCAAGCGGTACTCTGACTCGTGACTACTAGGTGCATGGCTAGCGAGGTAGCCAAGAAGCACGGTAGGCTTCGGTTTTCTGCTGGGCAGCATGGCAGTCTAGTGAGATGACTAGTGATGAGCGAAGGCTTGCTGCTCGGTGTGCGGTCAGACAGTGACATTCTAGGACAGAGCTGTGAGAGTCAGCCTCAAACTTGGGGCTGCGTGTCCCTTATATACCGAAAACACAGGGCCGGTTGCAGGGTGTAGCAGAGGAGGAGCAGAGAGAAAAGCGACAAAGGTATGTTGGAGATGACCGATGGCTGACGGTGTGCTTCTCCTTCGCAACCAAGGCTGGAGGGGTAAGCAGGCCTGAGACGTGGCGCGGGTCGATAGGAGGCATAATTTCCGCTACATCCCTGTGAAGCTCTGTGGCCTGTATGGCTAACATCTCTTCTCGAAGGAGGCTGTGGTAGTGGTGAGACTAGAGTGTGTAATGACGACGTCTGTGGTCTGTCAATATACAAAACTATGTAACCAATTTTAACATAACGCTCTATACTGTTAATATCGATGACAAACATTAAATTATTTTTACTCCTTTATGAAAACGATTTATGTTTAATGTCATATTTCAAATTCCCACCAAATCCTACACATAAGTAGTGCTACAGTAGGGCATGTAAACTTCACATTTTATCTGCAGTTACCTTTTTTAATTGTGTTAATATAAATAATTTAGATTAGTATATTATAACTGTAAGACAATTCAAAGAAAAATAAACCAAATTTTGTACGCCAACAGTATTCACTATAATCATTGATTATGTGTACAGAGGTTCTCTTTTTACAGTCTTTTAAAATAGTACCAGGTGAGAATATGGAACATTTCCAGAATCATTGAACTAATTTCCACCAAGTGTTGCACATCAGTAGTGCTCAGGAGGCCATGAAAATTTACATGATTTAAGTGGCTGAGACACTTATGTTTAAAATGATTTTCAAATTGACAGTTTTGTAAATATTTCAGATCTGTAAACCGTAGCTTGTGTTGCGAGGTTTTCTAGGTGTGATTCCTGGGTTAGGCACATGTGTATTTGGATGGCAGCGTCTCACTACTGTTGCATATGTTTCTGGTTCCATCTCTAATGATATTGGTGTCAACAAGACTTCAAGGCCTACATAGCATCTAAGCTTTTAAAAACTTTATTAAAAATTATTTGCACCTACATAGATGAAAGAATGCTCATTACTGATACCAATAATGTCTTGTTTTTTCTTAAAAGGCTACAGTAAAGCATTAGTTTAAGTCCATTGCACTTGGATTGTTTATCAAAAGCTTTGTACAGTACTATTTGTAGCGATTAGGCTCAACATTATTACATGAACTGAAATACCATCTTTTTAACTGCATTGCTAATTATTTTATGAATTAGGTAAGTTAACATTATNTACGAGGTTTTCTAGGTGTGATTCCTGGGTTAGGCACATGTGTATTTGGATGGCAGAGTCTCACTACTGTTGCATATGTTTCTGGTTCCATCTCTAATGATATTGGTGTCAACAAGACGTCAAGGCCTACATAGCATCTAAGCTTTTAAAAACTTTATTAAAAATTATTTGCACCTACATAGATGAAAGAATGCTCATTACTGATACCAATAATGTCTTGTTTTTTCTTAAAAGGCTACAGTAAAGCATTAGTTTAAGTCCATTGCACTTGGATTGTTTCTCAAAAGCTTTGTACAGTACTATTTGTAGCGATTAGGCTCAATATTATTACATGAACTGAAATACCATCTTTTTAACTGCATTGCTAATTATTTTATGAATTAGGTAAGTTAACATTATAGTTTGTATATGAAATATTTTAAATTGAAAGACATCATTTAAAAATTGTTTTGATGGAACTATTGTAGTTTACTCTAATCACAGAAATAAGGAAGTATGATTTATAGTTTCAGTACCCAGCTCCTGCGTACAATATAATTAAAAATATTAGAAATATTAAGTATGTGCCAAATGAAGAATGGTAAATATTGTGCAGACATTTTGTAGAGAACTTTGTTTACATTGTAATTGCTGTGACTGCTGCCAGTATGTCAAAACTGTGTAGTACAAACAATGCAAGGAGACTTTTTATAGACAGGCGGTGTGTGTGAATGCCTACCCGGGTTTGCTGGCCCACGCTGCGATCGCTGCGCTGCAGGGTTTCGCAGCTTCCCGCGCTGCGAGCGCTGCCCCTGTGATGTAAGGGGGGTGGTGCCTGTCGACTGTGAGGAGGGCTGTACGTGCAAGCAGCATGTCGAAGGTGCACAGTGCAACAAATGCAAGCAGGGCTTCTTCAACCTCGATGCCAGCAACCCTGATGGCTGTACTCCTTGTTACTGCTCGGCAGTTACACAAGTCTGCAAGGAGGCAAAGATGTACCTGCACAATGTGAGTGTCACACACATCTCTGCTACTTCTTCACTTTTTGACCTTCTTCCTAGGACAATCATTTAATTTCAGAAAATATGTTCTTATTACTGTGTGTATATATATATTGGTTATTTTAAATGTCTAAACACATGCTGGCATTTGTATTTCTCTTCCAAAACATTTGACCACATGTACTTATTACAGCAAAAACAACCTGTCTCATCGCTTGGAGGCATGATTCATTCATTTTTCAGTCTTAGAGGTCTTTCCAAATGAGGATATAACCCTTGTAAAGTTAGCAGGAGGGGTGAATAGCAGTAGTAAGTGTACACTTACAAATACTAAAGACTCCTAGGAGATGACAGAACATAACGAGAAGTTATTGACTTCACTAAGAGGAAACCTAGTTCAGTATATTAACTCATGCAAAAATTTAAAATTAACTTAAGAATCAAAAACTTGTAAAACATTAGTACTATTCGGATGGTAACTTAAATTTCTTAGGCTTCAATACACACTTTCAGGTCACCTAACCTTCATTAAAAGTCCACAAATTATCTTTTTCTGAAAACATCCAAAGTTTGAATCGCAAATAAGTTATGTGTATAACATAGTAATTATTATTTTAGTTGTAAAATTATACAGTAAGTAAATAGTAGACTGCTAACTATTAGCATACATGTAGAAAAGTTAACAAATAACTTGGAAAGATTTCATTGGAAGAAGGGAATAATATATTAGTCGAGAGATTTACAGTAAACACAATTTTAGGGTATCAAATTTCTCACATTGTAGAATAGAGTATATACCATTTTCTTATTTATAAAAAGCATTAATTAAGCAAAGTTTGCAAACTTTTGTGTCTCACAGGAATATTGCAAATTTGTATTTTTGTAATTTATGTTGTTACTACAGTATAGTTAATTATGTAACCACATTATGTAATAATTTTTTTGTGTAATTTTATGAAACTCTAACTCTGACAAAGATAAAATAACCACTTTTGAAATAAAGCTTTGAAAAAAAATCATTGCATTTAATTTAACATTAATGTTGGTTGCTTTACTGTCTGTAAAGTTGGTAGTGAATAGCAAAAAGTATGAAGCTATACTGATAATAGTGGTGACGACAATGCTTATGTTATCTTGTTCTGCGTGGACTAAGGACAGTCTGATTGATGGGTCATTTGGTGGCAGTGATGAAAGAGTTCTGGTCTCATGTGGTGCATGTCTGTGTTAGCTCTGGGGTTTGGTGGGTAACCATAGCTATATTGTTACCTTCTAATCTTTGTTTTGAGAGTGGCATGGGTAAGGGTAGGTACGGGTAGTACGGACAATCCTTGAGAGTTGTGTGATTGTGTGTATTGAATGCCCTGGTGGAAGATCAGAAATGGGAAAGACTCTTTTTCAGACTAATCCTCTGCATCCGGAGGTAAATCGCGATGGAAGATACGGAGGTGGTTGAATTAGATTGATCATTTTCCTTTGCCTGTCTTGCCAGGTTTCTGCATTACTTCCACCCTATTATATCATGGTGAATCATTGTAGTGTGCTGGATTGAGGGGGGTAGGGGGTACTAGAAACCTAGAATTGCAATGGGCGTGCCCATAAGGGTGGTATCTAGTTTGACTGGCTTAGCAAAATCATTCAGATGGATCATAATTTGTGGGGAATGTGGAAGGGCGCCATAGGCCTTTCACAACGTGTAGGTGAGGGTAGGGCCTCTTTTGTCCCCAACATCGCAGTTTCCCTTTCTTGGTTCTGAGTTTCGGCTTGTGATCTTGTCCCATGTGTTGAATATATGTTTTAATGTCCCCACTGGTTTCTCTTCTGTCTTGTTGGCTATTCTTATCGTTACTATGGGGCAGTTTTTATGTATTTGCCGGCCTGGGCAGTACAGCATTTAAGCATAAACAGGACCGCCTCTGCTTTGGCCTGCTGCTTGGCTAACTGGGGATTAATTGTATTGCGTAGGAGAGCACAAGGGACAGGAGCATGTTTTTCCAATGTCCTTTCTTCCAGATCCTCATTAGCTTGTTCAATCTCTCTGGCCTTCTCTATTAACTTGTTGAGGGTCTATGCTTGTGTTGGAAGTGGTGCCGTAATAGCAGGTAGTAATAGTTTTGTTATTAGCCTTACCCCTTCAGCTTCTGTGCCGTCTGGCACAATATGTGCACTTTGTTTCAAATGAAAGTGTCCCCCTCTTCATTCTTGTGTTGCCTACGTCTCTAAAATTCCTGGGTCAGTTGTGTTAAGATGTCCTCGTCTGAAAATTTCTGAGACAGTCTGATCTCAAATTATTTCAAATTTTTTTGAACTCTCCGTATGGCTCCCGCTAACATAAAGCTGACCCCTTCAGCTGTTTACATGTACACAGAACCCATTGTTTCTGTAGGATCCCACCTTTTTTGAAGTCTTGCATTTATGTTGTGAGGAATACTTCTGGGGTCTTCCTGTGGTTATTCAGTGAATTCAGGCAATAGAACATCCTCCAATCTTTTGGCAATACAAGGAGGTGGTATCTGTCTGGATAACTGGGACCACAGTTCTCCTCGTAGCTGACATCCCTTGTAGCTGCCTGTAGGCCCATAAAACTGTGCTACCCCTCCACTGTGTTGTTTTCTTTCTTCTACCTCATCTTTATTCATTATTTTAAGATCCACAGAGATCAAACGAGGTGCGGTATTTTAATTTAAACTATTGTGTAAATGCATTATTAATAAACCACTACGTATATTTAAAAAAAATTATTACTTCTTTGTAACAACAGGTTTTTATTAATTTAAATAACAAAATATAAAATTCTAAAATACACAATAAAATTTTATTAAGATCATCAATTTTATTTTGGTGGTCTTTCTAGCAGGCTTTGTTTGGTCAAACGCTTTGACGTCCTCGAAAATTACATCCTTCAGCATTTTTCTCTTGACAATAAGCACTGTCAGTGCCACTCCACGAGTTTTAAATTGTGCACCTTAACCACTGTATTTAATGTTCAGGCTTCTCATGTTATATTAGGTGTGTAAATTTTCCTTGTAATGGAATACTGCATATAGGTTTTCATCGTCTTTTACATACACATGTTAAGAAGGGAAATGAGAAAAACTTATGCTATATGTCTGCATTTTTTAACATTAACATGCAATTGTATAACTATATTGTGCAAAGTTAATATAAAAGCATTCATGATATTGTTTGTGTTTTGAGTAGAGTTACAACATGGATGTAATTAGGGGGAAGTGTCACTCGGCTTCAGCCAGTCTCTTTGATGCAACTTTTGTAGTAAAAACTTTTACGTTCAGTTATTATTAAAAGTAAACGTAACATTACTTTTGTAGTAAAGAACATACTATGTGCTGACCCATTTCAAAACCAATGATGCCAACATTCATACTTAAGCTTAGCCCCCAAAAATCATTTTGTGTTTACAACTGAGTTATAATGTTGTAGAAGACATGAAAAAGAATAAAAAAAACTATGAAAGAATGCTTGTCACCCTCGTTTGATCATTTGTCCATGTGTTCTAACAAAAGAAAACATTTAAATACCACAGTAGTAAGATACTTAAGTAACTCACGTCTTATCCTAAGCTCTTCTTTCTAACTTTCCTTTGGGTAAAGTAATTGATGATATCTTCAAAGTTCAGATCCTGCAGAATCTGTCCCTCGATATTCAGCAGTGCCACGTCTGATAACCTGTCTTCTTCCATGGTCGACCTTGGTAGTTTTTCACATGCCGTAGAGTAGAGAAAGAGTGTTAGCCTGTACAGTTTTCCACTGGAGCACCGAGAATCATTCTGAGTTCTATGCTTACATTCAAATAAAAAAATTCAACAAAACTTTCTTGGTTGGAAATTTGCACAATCTTGTCAGGTTGACTGTTTCATCGTCTTCAGGTGTTTGTAGTTTCACATGCTCTCTAAGATGCAATGACTCTTCTAGAATGAATGGTTTAAGATCATTTTTGTAGTAACAGGCCAAATTACATGCAGTGGAAGAACTCTGTACTGATTCACATGAGCTGAGATGTTCTAAAAAGCCAAACCTCTCATGAAAATCATTGTAATACGCACTTCACACTTGCAGTTCTGATCTGAGGATATCTAGGATTACTTTTTTATGTACCAACACAAAAATTTTCTGACGCTGTCAAAAGAGTTATTTCTCCAACCCTAGTCTCATCAGGCCTTGGAGTGCGCTTTATTTTCCTTCCCTTGTCAAATTTGTGAATTCCTGTTCTGCTCAAGGATTTCGTAAGGCATTCATAATGGTCAAAGATTTATGTTTCTCTAAAATTTGTTATAAAGTTGGACAGAGAACTGTACATTTTAACAACTATGTTTACTGACTGCAGTCTGGTGCTGACAGTATTAAACCTCTGAAGAATTGTTGTCCAAAAGACTAACATAAATGCAGTTCCTAGTGTATTTCATTTTTGCCTCGGTGAAGTTGCCTCACTCTCCTCGTTTGAGTTTTTTCTGAATGATCATTTTCTAATGTCTCCAGTCACAAATATTCCACACAAATTGCTCTTTAGTGCATAGCATGTGTCATTCTGGGAAGACCAACGAGCCTTAGACAGACTTTGTAGTGTTTGGCCTCCTTTGCAGTTTTGAACTAGGAAGCTGTAAAAAAATTTTACAGTTCTTGTTGCAGTCCAAAAAAATTATATTGCTTCAGTGTAAGATTCCGCAGCACATGAATCCGTAAGATTAAGAGAGTGTTCCGTGCATGGCACATAGTTATTTCTTGCTTATACACCTGGATATGCTCCAGAGATATCTGAGGTATTGTCAAAGGACTGGCTCCTGCAGTTTTTTTTTAAAATGTCCAACTCATATATATTCAGAACAGTAAAAACAGCATTGGCTATTTCTTCCGACTTGTGTCCTTTATTTGATAAAGAACAAATTAACCGTTAAACTGGCTCCCCAACTCAACCCTCCTTCACACAGCATATAATAAATGTTATTTGATCAGAGTGTGAAATGTCTGGAGTGGATCTATAGATACCTAAATATTTAGTTTCATTTATCACTATTTCAGCTCTCCATCAAAATAATCACTTTTACAATTATGGTCTTAGAAAGATAAAATGTATGTCAAGAACCTCCTTCAATATGTTTTCTTAGATGTTCTGCCATGAATATATCAAACTCTGTAAGAATCTCTAGCGACTGTAGAAAATTGCCATTGTTATTGCTGCTGATGTGTTAATCAGTACCACGAAATGTCAACACTCTAATAGCCAAATACTTTACTGCTGCAATGATGTTTCAAAACATTTCTGCAATAGTTGCATTCTTACTCAAACTGTGTAACGAGCCTCTTATGAACCTGAACTTTAGTATTTCTTCTCAGTTTTAGCATATCTGTGCTATTTTTATGCTGAGGTGAATTCTTGTCATCTTGTACCCTTTAAGAAGCATTTTTCCAGTCATTGAACCCTGAAGTAAACACCCTGATTCTCCACCAAATAACAAGCAAGTCACACAAAAAACACATCCCTTTGATTGCGAGTATGCTAGCCAATGCTTAACTTGTGTCTCCTCATTATGCATTTTCTGAAAGAAAAAAAAATGCCTTCAAAACACACCTTTGTTTATCAGGATACTTATGTTTTGAAGCACTGAAGTCTGCATCCAAGTTCTGTTCGACTCCATGAACAGATACATAGTCTCTTAGCTTCTCATTAATTTGCCACAAGGCTGGATCTGTATTCAGTTTAAAAACAGTCTTCTTATGATTGAGAGTATCATTTTCTGGTCCCACTGAATTTGTATACGTTGCTTTATATGTAAATGGATATTGTCATTGTTCACTGAATTACTGATACTTAATGTTGGAATCAGCTGTTCCTAAAGAAAAAAAATTTCTCGGAATGATGCAACATGTGCATTGGTAGTCACTGACTTATCACTATCAAAGAAAGGCTGATGGACATAAGCACTGCTACTTTTGGTAGCATTATCACTTGCAGCCGTCACATCATCTTCGTCTGGTCTGATGTCACTGTTACATACAAAAAAGAAGAAATCTTAATTATTTGCTTTAAAAGCGTACCACTCTTTTCTTCTTTAACAGAAGCCGCATTGGTGTAGCGGAGACTACCTCCCTCCACCCCACCACACCTAGATGAACCGAGTTCGCTTCCCAGCGGAGTTGCTCCCTGATTTTCACATGTGGGAATCGTACCAGAAGATGCCGCTCGCTGGTCGGCAGGTTTTTTTGGGTATCTCTTATTACCCCCGCCCTTTCATTCAGGCGCTGCTCCATACTCACCTTTCTTCACCCTCATCATCTCTCAAGACCCTGATGTCAAAAGTCACCCAAATCTCTTCACTCACGCACTAACTCATGCTTCTTTAACTTTTTTAATTTTTTTTTGTATTGAGCAGTGTTGTACATAATAAATGAATATATATATGCTCACTGGCACAAAGAACAACAGTATGATGTGGGCCGTATGAAATCAGCAAGACAACTAATGTCACGTCAAAAACAGAGAACAGTTTTAGGGAATTACCGTGAACGTGAGTGATGTAGAATCTATGCTGAGGCCAAGCCTCTCAGCGCGGTGGAGGTACAAACCTCCCACCCCTGTGAACCATCATTGGGATTAAAATTCGGCAGAAGCAGGCAGGAGTTTTGTGAAATTAAAAACAGAAGATCATTTATCAAGCGGCTTCCCGTGTGAACATAAAGTTTGGAAATGGAAACAACACGTATCAAATGTGCACGGTGTTGGGACCGGCCAAACTATTTTGTATTTGGCGCCCTCGTGTGTTTTTTTGTTGGGTTTGTTCTTGGATGTAGGCCGGCCTGGTAGTGAACTGTTAACATGGCGGGTCATTAGACAGAACATCTTTCTCGCCTTGTTATTGTTTGTGTTCAGTGTCTTATCAGAGGAACACACTGTGCGCGGGTTGTTATCTTTAGAATATTGTGTAAGATAATATTTTGAACACAGCGCTTCTCGCCTATGTGTCATATTTCACGGTGCAAGTGAAGTACCACAGATGTCTTCAGCATCAATAATGAAGAATTACAGTAGAAATGTCTTTCCCCATGCCACCCCTTGGAAAGTGCTGCTGTAGGCCTGAGTCTAGTTGGCCTAATACGAAATCCGGTTATTCTTACATCTAAGTGAGATTCCACTCAGTGGCAGGTGGATATCAGGCCACCCTATAAATAAGTAGTGGAACATCTTGGAACGTATTTCACAGAACGTCTCAGGACATGTTCCTCATCTAATTCAATATATTCCCCAAGCCATGCAGGTGAGTAGTTCACACATACTCTGTCTCATGCTGCACTTTGGTAACTGTATTCTGTGCCTTCTGTGTGTGTATATTGGTCTAGGCAACCTACCTAGCTGTGAATTGTGGTGGCATGTACAGAGATGGTCGAGTAGGATTGGTAACTTTTCCTTCCCTGTCGATGTCAAGTTTCCGCATTACTTCCACCTTTCCTTGAATTCCAACAATCAGCGGTGAATTGCAGTGGCATGATGGATTGTTGGGGGTGGTGTTAAAAACTCTAAATTGCTGTGGGTATGCCGTAGTGCTGTCTCTTCTTGATACTGTTTTCGATAGTCATATCTGGAGAGCTCTCCGGTCCAACCAAGACAGATGGAGCGGCCACAGTATCAAGCGCCAGGCGANTATTTAGGTGGGTGAGTTTCATTCTCTCTCTCAAGACCTCAATGTTAAGAGCCGCCCAAATATCTTCACTCATTCTCTCTCTCTCTTGAAGGTAGCCGAGTGTATTTTGGAGAGCAACTGGCTTTCTCTGGCCCGGCAACAACGTCATGGAGGCCCGGGGTGTGAGAGGATGTAACAGTGTCCATCCTACCTCCACTCCACAGTAACTTTGCGAGCGCTATGCGCACCACAGGAGGTTGATTANGGTGAGTTTCATTCTCTCTCTCAAGACCTCAATGTTAAGAGCCGCCCAAATATCTTCACTCATTCTCTCTCTCTCTCTCTTGAAGGTAGCCGAGTGTATTTTGGAGAGCAACTGGCTTTCTCTGGCCCGGCAGCAACGTCATGGAGGCCCGGGGTGTGAGAAGATGTAACAGTGTCCATCCTACCTCCACTCCACAGTAACTTTGCGAGCGCTATGCGCACCAGAGGAGGTTGATTANAGATGTAACAGTGTCCATCCTACCTCCACTCCACAGTAACTTTGCGAGCGCTATGCGCACCAGAGGAGGTTGATTATAATATTTACAAATATGGTCGATAATATAGTTTTTGAAAAATATTGTGTCCTCTAAGTAGGATGCTGGACTTTGGTGGAAATAGTGCTTTTTTTTTTATCACCTCAAAACAAAAATAATAAAAATATTCTAAATGCTACTTTTAAATTCCTTATTGTTCTTTGTTGAGTTTTTATGAAATATAATTGATTATATGTGCCTTTTATATATATTTGTTTGTCTTAAGTTATATATAAAGGACACTGGACCTACAAAGATTCAGTATGCTGAACTCTAAACAAATTTGTGTGCATGTTTATATTAATATGTAAGTACAATAAATTTGTATTACAAGTTATATTTACACATATTGTACACACAAAAAAATCAACAAATAATTTATTTTGCAAAAAAATTTCATATTACATGCACACAAGTTTGTACCAATATTTTATGTATTTTACTATGAAATGACAATAATGACACATAATATACACATTTGGCAACTAACGGAATTTTACACATATTTATAAACATTTGGAATACAGTTTGGACAGAATCTTTGAACTGAATGTATATTGATTTTCATGATATATAGCCTCAACTTTGATCGTAGATAGACATTTACATTCATGTACACTCAAATATCAATTACTGCTGTCTTTTTTATTATAAAATTTTAGAAAACAACTTGTACATAATGTGACATTGCTTTTTGTACAAAATGTGAGTGCCTTTCCTGTACATCCCCTGAATTGGCAACGCCTTTGCTTTTCTCTCTTCCCTTTAATATGATCTTTCCTGTCAAACCGAATATCCTGTGCTACCTTTTGCTTGGAGGTAGAAGGAAAGGTGTATGGTCAACCCTTCATGACATTTTGTACTGGAACTAGTTTCAAATACTTTATAGCAATGGCTCTTCAGAAGTATTTTATTGAAATTGATGTGGACCCATGAATGAGTAAAAAAAGTATGAAAGCTTTAACGATTATCATTGTCAGTTACTCAAGTCGCAAGGCACCAATACCACTTCTTTCCTAGAATGGCAATTCCATGCTTTTACAAAAGCCAATCATGGTGATCAACACTCCCCTCCCGTGTATTTGTTGCAATTCTTTATTTGGAGAGGCTGCGGAATAGGTATTCGTTTCTTGGGTTTATGATTCCATAATGTCAAAGTTTGATTTTACTGACACAGGTTTGTTGTCATTCCAATGAAGAACTAGTATTTCATGATTGGTTTCAAAATTGTAATCATACGAGCCTTGCAATCTTTTCTCTAATCCTTTTGCAGATTTTATTGGGCATTTTTCTGTCCTGTTATCACGTATCGTGCCAGTAGCTCTGAACCATTTCACATGCAATTCTCTCAAAAGAGAAGTTATCAAAGAAAACAACTTGACTTAAGGATCTTCAACAACACACAACATATTCATTGCAACTTTACTTCCCAGTGGACCAATAGANATGACTTGTGAAGAAGTTATCAAAGAAAACAACTTGACTTAAGGATCTTCAACAACACACAACATATTCATTGCAACTTTACTTCCCAGTGGACCAATAGAAGGCTCTTCCGAAGGTTCTTTTCCACAGTACATGCTAAACTTGTAGCAGTATGCACTTTCACCACACAAAGCCCATACATAACTTGTAACCCAGTTTTATTGGTTTTGACCTAATACATTGCTTCAGTGGTTTGTGTCCATAATAAATATCTATAATTTCATCAATTGACAAATATTTCATGAAAATGCCCCACTGCTGGAATTTATCATTGATTTTATCCAAAAGTGACTTTACCTTGACAGATTTATCATGCTAGTTCTCTTTAGCCTTGAAGAATTGTCCTGGAAATGAATTAGTGATTTTATTGTTCTAAAAGCATTCAGAACAATACTCAACCCTATGTCTTCATCCTCACACCAGTAATCACACTCGCTGGGTAATGTGTGATATTAAGACAAAACTAAGAACTAAAAGAAGATTTTCATGTTTTGTGCTGATAAAATGACTCCATGTTTATTTTTCTGTGTAGTGGCATACCAAATTGTTTCTTTGACAATTAAATTAAAAATATAATTTGTAAAAAACTTTTTTCTAAGTCAGCCTTTATTGACTTAATAATTTCAAAAGCAGAATTTCCAGACTCTAGCCATTTTGTATATTCTGAAACCTTCTGCTTCCAAGTTACATTTATTTTTTCATTCTCTTTCTTTTTGGTTTTTGGCTCATGGGATGAGGAAGCATTTGGTAATATGTTATTATCTCCATCTACCTCTGGAATTATAACCTATATATTACTTACAATATCCTGAGTTCTTCTACATTTTCATC
>NQII01000397.1:1111099-1199968 GCA_002778355.1 Clitarchus hookeri | reverse complement strand
AAAAATGATAATACTTATTCTAAATGTTTTCATTGCACCAGCCACAGCATTGCCAAATGTAGAATGTCACATGTCTCTGGCTGTGGCTGGGCAAATTGTCTCCTGATGACAAAACAAATTATAAATGAATTACACACTGACATTATTTACAAATACACTGACGAAATAAACTGAATAAATAATAAACACTAATGCACTCGTGCCCACAAGCCTGTCGGTGTGGTGCGTCTGGTGTGGGCATACTGCGGCAGTCAGTGGGCAAAAGGACTCGTGAACGTGCGGTTCACATCACAATATAATAAAATGTATAATACGCACAATGCCTAGCATTGTATTTATAGGACACTAATATTTCCATCTAAATCTACACTAAATAAAAACAAACCACACTGCCTTTTGCATTTCGTGAAATAGGTACAGCAGTAACAAATGCATGAGAAACACAAACATGAAATTTATCTCAATAACATCACTAACACATGAATAATAGGAGGAGTTTGCACATGATGGAGTTTGCACATTGGTAACTTCGTTGCTTCACAGTCAACACAATACTGCCACGGGTTAGAAACATAGGTCGGGGAAAATGATGACACAATTCTCTGGAATGTATGTGATGCAGCTGACATTGTTTCTTGTCCTTAAGATTACAATTCAAGGGCAAAGATAAAGCATCCTATAAATATGATGCTGGATGATACAGGGTTAAAAGGGCTGTCCATTTCTTGCTGATTCTCTTTCCATGTGTCCAGCAGCGGGGAAGAGGTTTGTGTGAGGTGATGACAGCGGCAACTGGGAGTGGTAGTTAGATGTTGTGTATCAAGTAGTTTCATGTTTTAACGGATTACAATGTGTTGACGCAGTGGCAAATTAAATCAGTTTTTGCGTGTTTTATAAATCTTATATAGTAACATATTAAACATATTTATATTCCTAATGACTCAAAAAATTAACTTGGCTACATGTTTGCATAGCAAAACAGTTGAGCAAGACGTTCAAATCAGTACCCATAGATGGATGACATATTCTGCTGGATTGCCCATTTCAGAATAAACACAATATTTTACACACACTAAACTTGAACATTCATAAAGATTACCAGAAAATGATCTTACATAATAAAGTTGATCAGTGAATTGACACATTTTGTAACTGTATTTATTCTATTCTGAATTAATTTCTTGCCATGACTAAAGCTAATATGTTACGTGATGTGAAGATGTTAACTCGTGTACCCTTGTGCAAGTCTAAGTTAACAATATTTATTTATAAAATTACTACAACTTGAAGAAACTGTGGTTGGCTATTTATTACGGTTACTGTATATTGGGTTGTGATCTCTTGGAGTTGAAAGTGCACACATTTATTTACATACATCATACCAGTAAACATACTTTGTATGACATTCCTTTGTGAAGGAATAAGTGTGAAACTGTGTTTTAACATGAGTAATTTAAAAGTATAATTAACACATTATTATAGTTTCCTTACAGTTTATTGGTATTTTATTGTATTTGAGGTGACATGAAAAAGTATATGTTTACTGAAATTAGGTATCAGTTCA
This sequence comes from Clitarchus hookeri, assembly GCA_002778355.1. Classification (NCBI taxonomy): domain Eukaryota; kingdom Metazoa; phylum Arthropoda; class Insecta; order Phasmatodea; family Phasmatidae; genus Clitarchus; species Clitarchus hookeri. The sequence goes on along the minus strand of NQII01000397.1, from coordinate 1,198,404 downwards.
TGTAATTTTGAAAGCATTTTGCATGTAAAACTTTTGTCTCTATGTTATATTAAAATGGATTTCAAGATGTTTTCCATCATTTCATGTTACATCCTGCTTTTTGACATTCTAGGTATATGAGGAAATAAATTAACATTTTACCTAAGAGTGACTTGTGTCTAAAAGGCAGAAAATTTGATCCACAAACAAACTTTACTATGACGTGTTGACAAGATAAAATCAGATGTTACACGGCTGTGACTATTTAAGCTGATAGCATAATCAGCAAAAATTCCAGTTTTGGTTGCCTCGATAGAGGACAGTACACAGGAAGTGTGTTGTTCAAAAATAAACTACCAGTGTATATGAACTGATATTAGAAATACATTAATTTACAGGTATTTTATAATACTTTTAATTACATTTTTCACTCAAGACATTTAATTGGTAAATACAGTAGACTAAAATTTGCCTGGCAATGAAATGTAAACATGGTGTTTGAAAAGTAGAGTACATGGCAATATTTATATTTACACATGGTGGAAAGATACTAATTGGCAGAAAATATAAATTAAGCTAGATTTCAGAAGTACTTGATTTACTGTGAACAGTCTTTAATTGATGTTATATGACCAGAATGATGTGCTANTAAGCTAGATTTCAGAAGTACTTGATTTACTGTGAACAGTCTTTAATTGATGTTATATGACCAGAATGATGTGCTACCTCAAGCAGTTACAATCTTTCCTGCTGAAGTAAGCAGGTCACTCATCCACCCAGCTNCATGATGGAGTTTGCACATTGGTAACTTCGTTGCTTCACAGTCAACACAATACTGCCACGGGTTAGAAACATAGGTAGGGGAAAATGATGACACAATTCTCTGGAATGTATGTGATGCAGCTGACATTGTTTCTTGTCCTTAAGATTTCAATTCAAGGGCAAAGATAAAGCATCCTATAAATATGATGCTGGATGATACAGGGTTAAAAGGGCTGTCCATTTCTTGCTGATTCTCTTTCCATGTGTCCAGCAGCGGGGAAGAGGTTTGTGTGAGGTGATGACAGTGGCAACTGGGAGTGGTAGTTAGATGTTGTGTATCAAGTAGTTTCATGTTTTAACGGATTACAATGTGTTGACGCANCGGCAACTGGGAGTGGTAGTTAGATGTTGTGTATCAAGTAGTTTCATGTTTTAACGGATTACAATGTGTTGACGCAGTGGCAAATTAAATCAGTTTTTGCGTGTTTTATAAATCTTATATAGTAACATATTAAACATATTTATATTCCTAATGACTCAAAAAATTAACTTGGCTACATGTTTGCATAGCAAAACAGTTGAGCAAGACGTTCAAATCAGTACCCATAGATGGATGACATATTCTGCTGGATTGCCCATTTCAGAATAAACACAATATTTTACACACACTAAACTTGAACATTCATAAAGATTACCAGAAAATGATCTTACATAATAAAGTTGATCAGTGAATTGACACATTTTGTAACNCTTGAACATTCATAAAGATTACCAGAAAATGATCTTACATAATAAAGTTGATCAGTGAATTGACACATTTTGTAACAGTATTTATTCTATTCTGAATTAATTTCTTGCCATGACTAAAGCTAATATGTTACTTGATGTGAAGATGTTAACTCGTGTACCCTTGTGCAAGTCTAAGTTAACAATATTTATTTATAAAATTACTATAACNGTGATGTGAAGATGTTAACTCGTGTACCCTTGTGCAAGTCTAAGTTAACAATATTTATTTATAAAATTACTATAACTTGAAGAAACTGTGGTTGGCTATTTATTACGGTTACTGTATATTGGGTTGTGATCTCTTGGAGTTGAAAGTGCACACATTTATTTACATACATCATACCAGTAAACATACTTTGTATGACATTCCTTTGTGAAGGAATAAGTGTGAAACTGTGTTTTAACATGAGTAATTTAAAAGTATAATTAACACATTATTATAGTTTCCTTACAGTTTATTGGTATTTTATTGTATTTGAGGTGACATGAAAAAGTATATGTTTACTGAAATTAGGTATCAGTTCATGTAATTTTGAAAGCATTTTGCATGTAAAACTTTTGTNTGAAAAAGTATATGTTTACTGAAATTAGGTATCAGTTCATGTAATTTTGAAAGCATTTTGCATGTAAAACTTTTGTGTCTATGTTATATTAAAATGGATTTCAAGATGTTTTCCATCATTTCATGTTACATCCTGCTTTTTGACATTCTAGGTATATGAGGAAATAAATTAACATTTTACCTAAGAGTGACTTGTGTCTAAAAGGCAGAAAATTCGATCCACAAACAAACTTTACTATGACGTGTTGACAAGATAAAATCAGATGTTACATGGCTGTGACTATTTAAGCTGATAGCATAATCAGCAAATATTCCAGTTTTGGTTGCCTCGATAGAGGACAGTACACAGGAAGTGTGTTGTTCAAAAATAAACTACCAGTGTATATGAACTGATATTAGAAATACATTAATTTACAGGTATTTTATAATACTTTTAATTACATTTTTCACTTAAGACATTTAATTGGTAAATACAGTAGACTAAAATTTGCCTGGCAATGAAATGTAAACATGGTGTTTGAAAAGTAGAGTACATGGCAATATTTATATTTACACATGGTGGAAAGATACTAATTGGCAAAAAATATAAACTAAGCTAGATTTCAGAAGTACTTGATTTACTGTGAACAGTCTTTAATTGATGTTATATGACCAGAATGATGTGCTACCTCAAGCAGTTACAATCTTTCCTGCTGAAGTAAGCAGGTCACTCATCCACCCAGCTTGCTACAACTTTACTGCAACATACCCTGCATAATGGGCTTGAGGAGTCTACATCCACCCAGCTCGCTACAACTTTACTGCAACATACCCTGCATAATGGGCTTGAGGAGTCTACATCCAACCAAAGTACCATTGCTATGGCATAGAGCTAGCTGCCTTGTCTGGGCTTATGAGTCCTGACACTGAACTCTTGATGACTACCTGCTGTGATGAGCCATGTTTCAAACTGATTCTGTCAGATGGAAGTGTCGTGTATATGGAGAAGACCCACTGATTCAATGGATCCTGCATGTTAACAAAATACTGTTGTGGCTGGTGTTGATGCCATAATGATATGGGATCATTCCAAGTGGCACACATTAAAACCAGTTGAACATCTACAAACATCTGCAACTGGTGAATGTTACGTGCTCATCCTTATGGACTTTTAGCAATAATTTGTGTCCTGGGTTCATTTCTGAGGACTAACAGGACAAGGTGCTACCATACATTTCTAAGACTGTGAAATTATGTTTNTGTGTCCTGGGTTCATTTCTGAGGACTAACAGGACAAGGTGCTACCATACATTTCTAAGACTGTGAAATTATGTTTGGAAAAACACTCGTTCAATTTTGAAGTAATGCCTTGGTCCCTCATTTACCTGATTTGAACATTATGAAGCTTCACTGAGATGTCCTCCAGTGGGCTGCTGAAAGCCATTCCAACATCTCAGAATAACATAGAACCATTCTTGAGGAGGCATGGTGTTCATTGTCTGTAGGCTCCTTTAGAAAATTTGTGGTGTCCATGCTGTAATACTTTTATGCAGATTCTAAGATCCAGAGATTGACCCAAACTTGATAAAACATGTATCTTAGTATTTCTGGCTCTTTAGTGCTTTTGAGTATTGTGAGTAGTAATTAAGTGACATATTAGTAACCATTTCAGAGACAAACCACTGTGTGATATTGATTTTAATTGAATCACTTGTTGCTGTCAGACAGAGACACTGTCCGGGTGGCTTGTCAGTGGCTCTGCAGTTACGAGGACAGTGCTGCCAACAGTTGACGTGGATGGTCACCAACTAGTGATTGGGAATGACGAGCTGCCTGGGGTGGAGACATACTATTGGCTGGCCCCAGATGACTACTGCGGTAACCGCCTGTCCAGCTACGGCACTAACATCACATTCCACGTCAGCTGGGTTGTGATGAGAGGTGACACCAGTGGGAAACCAAGCATTGCACCTGACATTATCCTTGTGGTGAGTAAACATAAATGTATTAGAACCAAGAAGCATACATTTGGAAGAAGATGAGCCATTCCACAATTAAGCCTAGTTTTTTCTTAATAAAACTATTAAAAATTTCATGATCTGGTTAAGTGATAGCTGCAGAATCTATTCTACCATTTATAATATTTTTCCCCCAAACATATAGTATTAAATAATTTAGTTGATAACTAAAAAGGGAATTTCGACACAAAATAATAGTTTTGTAAAATGAACAACATGAATTTTAAGTGTAAATGTGATCTTACCATGCTAAGCACATCCAACAGTTTTGTAACATATCTGGTTAAATTTTGAAAGAAAATCAGAATGTTCTTATGAAAAAAATGTATTTAAATATTTTTCGTTTCTATGGTCAACTCTTGTTTCTAATACCTCTGAAATAGAAACTGTCTCAAAATAACAACCCTTTTATGGGGAATCATGAAAAATATTTAAATTGGAAATATTTTTTTTGCCAATAGTTATTAGAATCAAGAGTTTACTGTGTATGACATTTTACATTAAGCATACATTTGTAACCTTTCCACAAATTATGAAGTTAACAATCAAGTAGATATTCTCTCTGCATACTGCTAGTACTGTTAGTGGCAGATGTACGACTGGCATTGACGTTATCCAAACATTCACACAGCAATGTTCATGTTTAACAGGGGGTTCAATTAAAGTGACAGATTTTGATAGCCACATAGCATGTCAGGAAGGTTTGGATTTATTGTAAAGTGCTTATACATTTATTTTGTATTTATGCCAGGCACCATAAAATGGTCTGACTTTGCACCAAGTCTTGAAATAAGTAATATTGGCGGAAAGGAAGGATATTTTGGTAATTTAGATGATACATTTTATTTTTCTCTGAATGCTGAGGCAGCACTGTATCGTAATCATGAGCATTTCCAGCCCTCCTCATAATTTTAGTTGGCAACATACCCTGCAATTTGGTAACATGAGTGTTGTGTGTTCCTATGTGCTCTACAAAAAATGTTTAATTTCAAGAAGTAATTGACCTGAAATTGTATAATTACTCATGCAACTTCAGTTTTTAACCAAGTTTAATGGAAATGTTGCGGTTTGTTTGCCACAGAGAGTGCTATTTCACAGAGATGTGAAAGTGGCATTTTGTCTGTGGTGCCGGGAATGACTTTGTACCATCAAACTTCATGGAGCAACGTCACCTCAACTGATCCTGTGACACATTAACATTTGGAAAATCTCAATAGGCCTACTTTTCTTTTAATTTGCTTGAAACAAATGTTGACCATCCTTTTTTTTTTACTGTTCATTGAAATTTTCAGGTGATCAGGAAATATGCCAGCAAAGTATCAATGAAAACCAGGCAGCAGGAGGTAGAAGGACTGTACAGAATATACCCTGAGTCTCCATTGAGTAAATCAAAGCAGGGAAAATCACTCAATAAGAGGCAGAGTTGAAGTATGGGATCCTCAGAAGAACTGAAAATTATCAATTGAAGAATAAACATCAGAACAATGTTGGTGGGAAACCTGTTTTCTCCATTGAGGGAAAAATGCATTTGTTTTTTGTTTGGAACGTATGAGTACATTCAGATTCCCTGTTATTACATCTGACTTGCTATTTGAACAAAATTGGGAGGAAGGAGGTTGTTTATCCTGGCTCCCATTGGATGAAAAGTTTTCTTGTAAGTCATAAAGTACTGTCAGTGTGAGTTGCTACAAATAAAAAACTGAGAGCATGATTGGCACGAGAAATGGTTTTGAAGTACTTTAGTAATCTGGAAAAAGAGTTAAGGGATGTTCCTGGAACTCATATTTTTAACTTCGACGAAATGAACCTTAGCAATAACCCTGGTTAGTCCAAGATCATCACAAGATGTGGAACTAAATATCAACATAAAATTGTTAACTCATCCAAATCCTCGATTTCTTTGCTGTTTTGTGGTAGTGCATCCAGAGAAATTCTCCCACCCTATGTAGTGTATTAATCTACTCAACCATGGACTACTTTATCCCAGGGAGGACCAGCTGGCACCAAATATAATCACACTCTTTCTGGGTGGTCCGATGGAGCAAACTTTTCCGCTTGGATCAGGGATTTGGTAAGTCCTCATCTTCTCTAATTGCCTGGCAAAAAAGTGCGGATTAGGGATAAACTTGCAAGCAATTTTTCAAATAGTGCACTTGAACTTCTGAGTAAATATAATTCCCTTTAGCTTGCTGCTGAAAACCACACGTATCACANTTTTCAAATAGTGCACTTGAACTTCTGAGTAAATATAATTCCCTTTAGCTTGCTGCTGAAAACCACACGTATCACATAGTAACTTGACAAAGCAGTTTTTAAACCCATAAAAGACCATTGGTGAGCAATCCTTTTAAGTTGGAAAGAAACAAACTCGAGTGGCAAGGGTTCAAAACTTGACCAACAATATTCCCCAGACCTGCTGGAAAAGTACCAATTAAGCAAGATAAAATCATGTGATTTGTGGACACTCCTGAAGTAGAAAAGGAATCTTTTCAAGCTTCTCNGTACCAATTAAGCAAGATAAAATCATGTGATTTGTGGACACTCCTGAAGTAGAAAAGGAATCTTTTCAAGCTTCTCTTATCGAATCACGTGAGAAAAACCACAATAATGGACTGGGCTACCAAAGCCTAGGAAGCGGAAGTGGATTAATGTGGTGCTTGAAACTGAAGAAGATTGCACCGTGACAAGTTCTGCTAAACATTCTGCAAACAACTTCGACTTTTGATGAGGATGAAATTGGAGTTTTTGTGAATGACAGCTCTGAAGGTGAAACTATAGAGAAAATGGCTGCACAATTTGAAAAGGAGGAGAAAGAAGAAGAGGAACACGTCAACACTTTCAACAGTGGAGGGAATGGCAATGTGATATTAAAGAACATCAACAAAGTTGTTGATGAGCATGTTGTTGTATATAAAGATTCCTACTTTCCTGGAAAAAAAAATGACAGATATTTTAAGAGATACAGTCATTGTTTCAACAGTGGTAAAAAGTATGAAAGCATGGAAGTGGCCTTCCCCATCAGATGTACTTAACTATGATTGGGAGGAGGTTTTGGGTGGGATAGAACCTCTCTAACCTATAATAAACGAGGACTTTATTCTGTAAGAGAACTAGAAAATGTATCAGAGGGTTGAACAGCACATGTTTTGCCATTAGTATTTTCAATTTGTATCTTTAAAACATAAGTGTTTTATTCAAGCTGTTCATTTGCTGCTTTTAAAGACTTTTTCGACGAATGTTTAACATGAGATGAGGTTAGCATTTTAGTTTTTCCTTCTACATTTTATAAGTGAATTTCCTTGCTATAGTGACAACATAAATCAGTTAGTGTTTAGCAAAAATATTTATTACTATTTTATAAATAATTTTTTCTGTGTAATTGAAGTGAAATATAAGTGCCCAATGAAAAAGTCTCACAGAATTTCTTGAGATTTGACTTTGCACCTTAACCCATATCCTGGCATTTGTCTATGGTAAAAAAATGATAGTGCAATGTCAGGTAAACCCTACTAACTTTGCATCATGAAAAATAAAAATAATAAATCTTGAAAGTACGTGTAGAAATTATGTTGGCAGGTGGCTTTTGAATTTACAGGGTCTAGTGTGTACCAGTGGAAGTTTGAAAATTTTTGTTTGTTTTCATGCAAAATACATTGGAACAAATATTGCAAGTGTAAAATTTTGGTGTAGTCAGGTCATTTTATAGTATTTACAAATCAAATGTTATTGCATGTCAGTTTTGCAAAGACAAATTTAGTTTGAAGTTTAATTGAGTTGCAAAAAATTGTGTTTTACGTAGCTGAGTATATGGAATGCATTAATAATTTGAAAATACATAGAAGTTTTCACTCAAACGTTTATTCCACAGCTATTCTTTTTTTACATCCTAAACCACACGCCAGTTATTTAACTAAATTTTTTTGGTAGTGAGAGTAAAAGAAAATATCTGCTTTCCACAACATGGCAACGGACTGCAACAAACAAATAGTCCAGATTCTTTAGGTAAAAGGAAACCAAACAGTGATTAACAAGTGTCCAATAAACATTTATTTTACAGTAAAATAATGGCGGAATAAGTACTGGATTACAGACGAGGAGAGTGGCTTCCTGAAGCAGCAACTCTGGCTTTAGTGACTTGTCTGCCCTCTCTGTCCATACTCTCTGTGTATATTTGGTGACTGTTAGGCAGGGAGTTATGACTGGAGCGAGCGTGAGAACAGGAGCAGAGTTGAAGACTCAAGTAAGGAATGTATGAGAAGTCACTAGCCATGCATCAACTGTACGCCACTGATATCAGCATTTACCATGTACATGCTTCTGAAACCTGGAAACCAAAAGCAGAAGTGGATACTCATTCCACACTTGTAAACCCTGCTGCCCAGGGGAAGTAAAACTGACTGAGCCACTTGTTTCGTAACTGGAAATTTAGTCATTGATATAGAGTATCATCATTAAATACAACAGTCATGAATTCAGTGGATGGCAGACCTCATCATGCACATAGAAGCATGAGCAGGCCCCACACGACTACTGCCTTACTGCCATAGCCACTCTCCCACCACACAAATGTACAGACAACCTGCCTGTAGGCTACTGCTGCCTGTGTAGTTAAATGATGAACACAGCAATTGGGGATCTCATGAACAATGTTGTTACNCAGACAACCTGCCTGTAGGCTACTGCTGCCTGTGTAGTTAAATGATGAACACAGCAATTGGGGATCTCATGAGAGCATTACTGGAGTTAAAATAAAATCACATTTTGAAGCTTTATTTATTTTGTGGCCCATATGTTCAAGTTACAGGACAATGTGGACAATCCTTTGATGTTTTAATAGAATATATTCTATCACGAAAACAAAGCCATTTTTATTTTGGCTCCTGTAATTTTACTAGTCTCATTTTAGCAACATGTACACTGCATTTGATAAGTAAATGTTCACAATTATACAACTGCAATGTGTGTTCAAAATTTATTTTTGCTATCGCACAGTTGAAATATTGTAGGTGTAGTTGTTAGAGGGCCTGTGTGAACTGTGCTACCACACAGGGCTGTAAGAGAGGGTGCCAAACACAATAAACAAACAAGCATTGGGAAAAGTCTGAAAAAGAGAGCTAGTTTTAAAAAATAACATTGTTCTTTTTCCCAAATAATAAACAAATGATTAATAAACTTTTTGTCCTTCTTTTAAATGCTGTAACTTACTAACATATCAAAGAGAAAAGAATAGTGAATGAAATATAACACTTAGTCAGCTTGACTTTTTTGACATGACTGTGGCTGAACAGTAGTGAATAGTTCATAAACTGAAACTAGATGGCTCTGAATACTGCAAGGACTAGAATGCATGAACTAAAGTGCCATTTCTATTGTATTTGTGCATCAAGGTGAATGGATCTGTGGATAACAGATGAGATGTTTGTTAAGTAACAGCTATGACATATCTTGCTGTGTGTGTGTTCCTCTCCCCTATGTACTAAAATATTCTCTGTTTGTGCGTATACATGTTATCTCACGAAATTAATGTTTTGGGAATAAAAATTTTTGCCAGAAAAAAGTAAAAACCAATTTTGTAACCATCCACTTTTGTTTTTATTCTTAAGTGTATTAACAAACTCATTAACAGGATAAAAAAAAAACTTTTTTAGATTTTACGTGCTTTATTTTCTTTTAGGGATAGGAGAAATTAGCAATACACGTATTGTTACATCTGTGCGTGCTATGAAGTATCACTGTTACAGGTCTGATTTGCACAATGAAGTCCAGAAATGGAAATGCCTGTTTAACTACTTGCGTGTAGGAGTGACGTGGTGCTAGGCACGCATGTTAGTGTCACCCTTATTGCTATTTCACTTCTGTGTTTCAAACATCCAAAACACCTTCTGGTACGCAGGTTTCTCAAAACTAAGTATATTACACTAGCCAATTATCCCAAATATTTAAAGTGATTTTATTAATTTTATTTTAAGACTTTAAAAATATTGAAGCACACATTAAAGAGAACTTGGTTATAGCTGCATTGTTGGCACTACCTTAAGTCAGCTGTACTTGAGACAATTTTCTTTGCGAGGTTGTATGCATGGAGTCTTGTGCTTGCAGCTGGATGTCCTTGTATACATGTATATGTAGAAAACATTTTTTAATAATGATCTCTTCTGCAAAGATAAAGTTTTGGGTAAATCTAAACTGTTTAGATGAAAGGATAAAGATTGGAGGCAGTTTTGACAGAAATTTGATGCAGAAAGAATATAAAAATAAAGCTTGCCTGTATAGCTATTCTGCAGAACTGTAATACAGAGTATCTGTATTGTAAGTATGGAAAATAAGGGTTTCATGGCGGGAAGCAGCAAGATGGAGATTCGCACAGGGTGGCACTTTATTTAACACTTACCCTAAGTTGTTATATTCATGATTTATTTGTTAAAAATGTGTACAGTATTTTGGGTAAATTTTGTTTCATTTTATGATTTATTAAATTTTGGTGTAATGTTTTGTATTAATATGCATTTCGGTTTAATTTATTGACTGTATAATTTTGCCTTTTAAGTACAGTTCATATAACTGCTAAGAATATTCTGCTGTCCTAGTATATACAAAATACATAACCAACAAGTGATGAGAAAACTTCATTGTTGTACTGTATACGTTGTCAATTATTGTTTCATGATTTCTTTAAAGGGTAAGAATGGTGTTCGACTGGGTTGTGGCGAGAAAGCGTACCAGAAGCAGAATGCCAGTATTTCAGTGCCGCTGCGAGAAGGTGCATGGTATCATTTACCACATGAAGGGACAAGAACAGACATCCATGGTTCATGGGTCACAAGAGATCAGCTGATGGCAGTTCTGGCAGATGTTAAGCATATGTTGCTTAGAGCTAAGTTCCACACAGACCAGGTGGAGGGCAGGTAAGAAAATACAGTTTTGTTTATTCCAAGTTACTGCACTTAACTTCCTTTGTGTACGAAAAGAACACTGGCTCATACATTTAAACTTGTAGCAAATGTGCATCATGTGAATGGNATTAACTTCCTTTGTGTACGAAAAGAACACTGGCTCATACATTTAAACTTGTAGCAAATGTGCATCATGTGAATGGCCACCAAAAATTGTACTGTCTAGTATAAGGCATATATGCTAGCTAGCGTGATAAAATTTTGTTCTATTTTTGTTATCTTTTGTGTAAAAATGCAGTGTATATAAACAGTGAATTATTCACAAGTCAGCAAACAAAGAGAGTTTTTTTAATTCTTACATTTAATTGAATGGTACAATAAAGAAGGGTTTGTTGGGATGTTTATCCTTTGACACAGTTTTAATTTATTGCAGAAATGTTTAGTTTCAGCCAGAAAGTTTTTAAAATATACTTTAAAAATAAATTTTATATAGTTTTTACAAAAGAAGACTAAAATAATTGCAATAACTTGTACCATGTATGTGATTCACACAATTTATTGTTTGTTTGGTAGTTGGAAACTCGTGCCTATTCCTTTTAGTTTTAATTTTTTTATGTTTACTTCAGTACTCAACAGAACTGCTGGTGTGCTTAGTTAGTTTATTGTAGTGGGAAAAAAGTCAGCTTCAAAATCATCTGACCTTGGATCAGTACTCAGAAGAGCAATGTGCCATACACTGGCTGCAATCAGGCAATCCATAACATGGTGTAGCAAGACAAGGGTGCAGGTACCCCAATTGGTCTCTGTAACCAGACTTTTAATTTCATGAGACTGATAGTAATATTGTGACCCTTAACGCCCTTAATAAGAGTGCCAGTTACTTATCAGGGCCTTAATTATTCTAGCTATAGAAGGCAACATGCCATCCAGACTGATGATACACTTGTATTCTATCGACATACTATGTATGTATAGGCAGTTCACTGTAAACTGAATACTTTCAAAAGCCCTGCTTAATGTCTACTTGTATGATTTTTTGTGTATTATTTCACCGCATATAAAATTAAAATTGCAGAGGGCCAGATCACTTTATACCTGTATCGGTCTAGGGAAACTGTAAAACTAATAGAAAAGTAAATATTTAAAAATGTTGCTCATTCTTTCACTTATATGCATTAAAAAAAAGTAAAATAAATTATTTAATTATTTACAATTGTTTACCTAACACTTATAATTCAACGTTTAAAAATAGAACTACTTTTCTTTGATCGTTGCCAACTTTACTGGGCGTATTCCAGTCAGTGTGATTGTTGAAATATGTGCAGGTAGAGGCAGTGACATTTTTCAAAGTTTGATTTTGAAAGTGCTCACTTTACTGTCTGAGAATGCTTTACAAGGGTANGGGAAACTGTAAAACTAATAGAAAAGTAAATATTAAAAAATGTTGCTCATTCTTTCACTTATATGCATTAAAAAAAGTAAAATAAATTATTTAATTATTCACAATTGTTTACCTAACACTTATAATTCAACATTTAAAAATTGAACTACTTTTCTTTGATCGTTGCCAACTTTACTGGGCGTATTCCAGTCAGTGTGATTGTTGAAATATGTGCAGTTAGAGGCAGTGACATTTTTCAAAGTTTGATTTTGAAAGTGCTCACTTTACTGTCTGAGAATGCTTTACAAGGGTANGTAGAGGCAGTGACATTTTTCAAAGTTTGATTTTGAAAGTGCTCACTTTACTGTCTGAGAATGCTTTACAAGGGTAGCAGCATACTGTCATAGTTTCCCTACTGCTCTGAGAAGGGTTGATACAACTGCTAGCTGTGCCTGTACCCACTCTTGGGGAGACATAAACTTGTCAAGATGCAAGATGAGAATAACAACCAAGATCACAGTTGTGCACATGTTTATGTACTCTCACAGACACTCTATTGCTTATAAAAGAGGATCTCTGGTTGTAAAACTTTGTCTTTCAAAATATCTCTCTCTCCTCCCTCTCCAATTCATGGAATAAGAATACTGTACCATGATGTAACACCAAGGCAGTTATACTTGATCACATCTCTGTGGTCAGTCAGATACCGGCCTGTCTGATCAAACATTCACATGCACCATTTCTGCACATCAGCGCAGTGTGTTGTCATTATCACATTGCTATATCATTGGCACGTGAGTTTTCTGAAAGGGTAATTTATCTATGTACTGTTCCAGCATGATAATCATGATGTGAGTTATATGAGCAGTGATAGACCTATATTCTTTTCAGGCCACACGACCAGTACATATGTGGCAGTAATTGTCCATGACCCTGGGTTCTGCCTGAGTACAATAGTGCATAAAGCATGTAAACTTTNGTTCCAGCATGATAATCATGATGTCAGTTATATGAGCAGTGATAGACCTATATTCTTTTCAGGCCACACGACCAGTACATATGTGGCAGTAATTGTCCATGACCCTGGGTTCTGCCTGAGTACAATAGTGCATAAAGCATGTAAACTTTAACAGTTATTGTATGTAATTTCAGACATGACTTAACTAAATATCTGTTTTGTTCTTGGTTAGTCATGATAAATGTCAAATGAGTAGAGGTGTGTGGATATTAGAAATTTTCAAATAGTTTTGAATTGTAAATCAACATTATTCTTATTCAAAAAACCAATGTTAAATATGTAATATTTTAGTTATTAAAATGAACAAGAGTACTGAACTTTCGCTAGTTTCTTACATTTGTCTATAGGTGGATCACGGTAAACTGAGCACTTTTGAAAGCCCTGCTTAAGCTCTACTTGTGTGCACGTTGTGTATTCTTCTACAATATATATAATTAATATTGCCATGGACCTGATCACTTTCTTCATGCACCAGTCAATTAAAACTGCAAAATTATTATAAAAATAATTTTTTTACAAATATACTAATTGTTACACTTCTATGCATAAAAAAAACAGAAAGCAAAAGAAATAATTTCAGTATTCACAAATGTTTACATAACACTTTTAAGGCAATTTTAAGACATAAAACTATTTTCTCGACATCATTACCAACTTTGCTGAGCACTTGGCATTCAGTGCGCAAGTTAAACCATTGAATAAAGATATACACTAGAGTGGCCATGAGATAGGAAAAAGTCTCACCAGTTTTTTTGTTAGTTCTTGGGATAATTTTCAGAGGAGCGCTAGTGTTCTCGACTGGGAAGAGCAGGTAACAGACGATGCAGCAGACGAAATACCTCGCCACCCCCTGTGTTGTTGCCAGATCCTCAGCTGGCAAAGGAGATCATTACTGTGGCTGTCCCCCTTGGGCACAGTGTTTGTTCTGCTAAAGGCGAGGAGGCTTCCTGCTCTCGCGTTGCAGTTTCCTGGACTTAGTTCATGCCTCTCTGGTGGCAACCATAGCGCGTGTCAGTTAAGAACGATGTTGTTACACTGGGTGGCGTTAATGGAGCTCACAGCTTTTCCATGCATATTTTCAATGAAAGATAGAATGTAACCAAAAATTTTGTAATTTTAATTCCAATAGCAGTATTACACAAAGCTGTATAAATGCTGCTATTGTTTAAAGCATTCTTGGACGTCGAAATGACATATTGTTGATTGGACAGACAACTTGAACTGCAAATATTACTCACCTTGTGACAATGGTAGATTATGACACAGTAGTTTCAGTACTATTTAATTTGTATCTTGCTGTCACATGCAAAATTATTTGTATAAGAACATTGCATTTCAGACATTATTGCAGATGTAATATACGTCAAAATTCTGAAGTAAATTGTAATTACTAAGTGGTAAATTAATAAATGGTGAAACTCGTAACATACCATATCAACATTGATAAATTGCAGCGTACTTCAGTATAGGGTTCAGTCTGCACAAACATGTCACATGTAAGTCCTCGGAAATTGTTTGTACTTACACATTTAAATTTACTTAAGTCACCCTAAAAATAAACAAAATAAAATACATTAAAATATTAAACGGGAAAGAAATACGTATTTTGTAGTGAACATCAGGTATAATTGTAAAAACCCACAAATACAAATATCTTACGGACATTTTCTAACTCTTTAGTATAGTGATGTCTAACCCTTATTGATTTAAATTAACCCCAATATTTATTTGTTTGGAAGCGCTGAACACTTATCAACCAAGTTCACTAACCAACTAATGTGCCTAGATCAAGCATATTCAGTAACTTTTATTTTCACACAATTTTTAATTATTTATTTATTAATTTTTTAAATTTCATGCAATTCCAACGTTTAGAGCAATTCCTAACTCGTACGTAAACAGTAACTTTGTAGTTTAACTTATGTGCCTGTAATGTTACAATCTAGCTGCAGAAAAAAATTGCAGTTGCAGTTTAGTGTATAGGCCATTCATGGTTACTCACACTTTTCTGAAGCCCTGCTAAAGTTCTACTTTTGGTTACCGATTACGTGTCCTTCCGCTACATGTAAACATAAACACTGCCATGTGACTTCTATGTTTTAACTTTCAAATGCTTTGTTTACTGTTTTCAGCTGTTCAAAGAATTCTGTCATATTTAAAAAACCATTTTGTACGAATGTTTACAATTTAGGTCTATAACTATATTTAGGTCAGTTTTATGACTTTTTAACATAGTCTGTATTGATGATAATTTTTATGGTTATTATTTTACTTTGTTACCATTTTTTATACATGACATATTAAATTACACGTACGCATTAATATTTTGCAGCAACTGTGTTTAACCCTGTTACAACTGCAGGGGAAGGACTGCAGTATTTAACCTCTTGTTGTTGATATGTTTGGATTTATTTTGTTAAAAGGGCAGCCTTAGTTGTAGTAAAAATTAAAATGAAAGAACAACCAGTCCAACGAGAAAGACACAAGGAATTCAAGCACGCAACTCGTGTTGCTTATTTTTGTACGTAGTAGCGACAAACTTAAAAGTTAATGGTGAATATGCACACAAATAGGCCTACCGTAACTTTTATTCCGCTCACATTTCTGGGCATTGATACTTACTGTTTCATAGGTTTATTTCATTATTTATTTTAATTTATCTAGCTTGGCTTAGTATTTTGTTGGGGTTGTGACAAACTTTCAACTCACAGAAATGTAAGCACGTTGCGCAATTATGTTTCAAACATCTAGGACGAAGTTACAACATTGTGATAAATAAATATAAATCTTAAAAACACTTTAAAACAATTAATTAAGTCATGAAAACAGTTCACAATTAAAATGGAATGTCGCATATCCAATATATGCAATCACACACACATTGGCCCAACGTAATGTAATGGCAACAATACTCTTTCATACACAGCGGTTACGACGCACGTTACAGTATATTTATACCTGCCGTGGTAAAACAGATGTATCACAATATTGTACCTTGCCTAGGCAGGTTTAAAGAAACACAAGTGTAAAAAATTTATGTGGGTAATTTTAAGAATTTTTTACAAGAAGAGAAAGTAATGCTTCATCTAGCAAAACACCATATCAGGTCACCAGCCGCCACTTCTGTCAACTTTGAATTTGCAACCGTCCTGCCATCACGTTTACACATTTTAAAATAAATANACAATATTGTACCTTGCCTAGGCAGGTTTAAAGAAACACAAGTGTAAAAAATTTATGTGGGTAATTTTAAGAATTTTTTACAAGAAGAGAAAGTAATGCTTCATCTAGCAAAACACCACATCATGTCACCAGCCGCCACTTCTGTCAACTTTGAATTTGCAACCGTCCTGCCATCACGTTTACACATATTAAAATAAATATTTAAACAATAAAATCTTGTTTCAGTTGAAGAATTGCAAATTCAAAAATTATTATTTTTACTGTAATAAGTATGAAATATGCTAAACATATATAATTTTGCTATTACTTCAAGCAGTGTGAAACTTCCCGAGGGAGAGAAAGAGAGAGAGAAAGAGAGAGAGTGAGCGCGACAAAATCCGCTGTGTCTATTCGAGTTTCTTGCTCAGACTGAAANTCACGTTTACACATTTTAAAATAAATATTTAAACAATAAAATCTTGTTTCAGTTGAAGAATTGCAAATTCAAAAATCATTATTTTTACTGTAATAAGTATGAAATATGCTAAAATTGAAAACATATATAATTTTGCTATTACTTCAAGCAGTGTGAAACTCCCCGAGGGAGAGAAAGAGAGAGAGAAAGAGAGAGAGAGAGCGCGACAAAATCCGCTGTGTCTATTCGAGTTTCTTGCTCAGACTGAAAAAAAAAAACACCATATCACTAGGGTTTGCGCACCACAACTTGCGCTGATATTTTTAGGTGTAATAATGAAATATGTTTCCTTCACTGCTACCTAAACATTTAAATATATCAATAGACAACATTTAATATACAATTAACATACCAAAAACTGGATTAAAACAATATTTTAACTGTGTACTATTTCTTACTAGCCATTGCCAACACATTGCTACTCCCACTATATTTAAATCATATTTAAAACAAAATAAGTATTACAAGTTGTATAAGATACTAAGTTAAAGTTTCATTTATTGAAGAATACAATACTTGAGTTAATCACAGTGTTATATATTTGTGACATACAAATTTTGGAAAAAACCTGTTTTACATGTTACTCTTAGGGTGATTTTTCAAAGGTTAATTTCAAAACATCCAAAGAAACCGTGAATGGACTATACGTATGCATTTTAATGGCTAACTGCAGTTTTGAAATACAGTTAAGATGTCGAAACACTATATAAATAAAACAACATTCTGAATGCTAATTGCATATAATTTAATGCCATTTTAATATCACTGATGTTAATGTATTTATATATCAGAAATACTGCTACTCTCAACAGATCCCTTTTACTACGTTTTTAGGTGTTATGAAACATTCATAAATACAAAGATAAACTTTTAAATGATCATGTTTTATTGTATTGCACAATTCAGAGCTGACTTTCTGAAAGCAACGAAGCACTAGTGTCATGCAATTTCAAAACAAATGTCTCAGACTAACTGATCAATGAACAATGTATGTACTGAGAAGCAGGTACTGTAAACTTTAAGTTGAAAACTTGAATTAAATAATTGGTTTTGTCACTATTATTATGAACATCTATCAACAATTAAAAGTATTTTAAAGTTTAGTTTTTGGATTATTGTTTATATTATATGTAGACATAATTTTCATTTACAAATATGGTTTTAAAGTAATGCTAATTTTACTATAGTAGTGAACTGATGAAGGTTTCCGTTAGGAATGCAATTTTTTTGGTTGCAAGTGAAAGTAGACACAAGCAACCAGTACATACCACTCATAACATGAATATAAGACACATTCAATGCGATATTAGAATTGTTAGATTCCTCACATCACATCCATTTATCGAAATAGGATGTAAACGGTCTGGAAAATTGAATGAAATAAACCCAATGAAAAACAATGATTACTTTAGTTTCATAAGAAAAGAAAGGTCTATTAATTCACCNAATTGAATGAAATAAACCCAATGAAAAACAATGATTACTTTAGTTTCATAAGAAAAGAAAGGTCTATTAATTCACCCTCCTAACTATTAACTGTACATGTTTTTATGTATAATCCGTATGTGCATGGTGGGTATATATATTCATTGGTGCATGATGTCTATTTGAAATAACAATGACATCACTGTTGGACAAGGGTTCTATAGTGCCAGTCAGAGGCNTTTGAAATAACAATGTTGGACAAGGGTTCTATAGTGCCAGTCAGAGGCACTGCTGATGCTTGGGTCTTATCGGGGGTAGATCCTGGCTGGAACGAGGCCCTGTCCTAGGGTAGCTGCTGGGCTGATCACTGGTGCGGGTGGCAACTGCATCTCCTGGAAGTGCGGGCTGGCACGGCCCAGGGAACTGGTAGGCCACTAGGAACTCCTCTGGGGTGGCTTTATTTCCCGTCCAGACAACAAGCCTTATATTTCTTTCTACCTAGAGGATTCGGTCTGACTGGGCCAGCTGGACCCTTTGGTCAGTGGTTGTTAGGTGGGCTGGCGGGTTTGGCGCGAG
Source organism: Clitarchus hookeri (assembly GCA_002778355.1). Taxonomy (NCBI): domain Eukaryota; kingdom Metazoa; phylum Arthropoda; class Insecta; order Phasmatodea; family Phasmatidae; genus Clitarchus; species Clitarchus hookeri. The sequence goes on along the minus strand of NQII01000397.1, from coordinate 1,179,385 downwards.
GTGGTTGCTCCTTATAAAATGTCCAGTGGCAGCCATATCTAACATTGTGACAGCTGTTCGCTGGTTGATCTCAATTGCTATTCGTGGTGCGTCCGGGAAGTAGGGCTCATGGGTCAGCATCTGGAGGGAGACGTCGGACGCTCCCCCTTCTCCCGTGGAGCGTTCTCTCTCTCTCTCTCTCTCTCCTTGTTGGGCAGTTTCTGTGGAAATGCCTTCCCAGGCAGAACCGGCACTTAGTGAGTTTGGTGAAGGGGTGATAAGGAGGAGCAGTAGGTGACCTTGCCTCCTCTTTCCTTGCCCACTATTTGCCGGTCTAGGGCTGCCTGCGCTATAATGTTTCTCTCTGTTTCTCTCGCTCTCTTTACCAACTTGTCGACTGACTGCGGTCGGGGAAATTGGAGCATATTGCGCAAATTTGGGAGTAGCATATGTGTAATATTACGCACGCAGCTTTCCTCGTTTCCATCTGGTTATATACGGCGATACATTTGCACCTTTCTCCATGATAAAGATGTCGGCCTCTTCCTCGGTGACCTGGGTTTGACGATAGAATTCTGTGTGGAGGTGTGCCAACCCTTTCTCCCCTGAAAACTGGGTAGCAAGGCGTGCGCAAAGTTGCCCTCATTCTGTAATAAATTCCCCATTTTTATTCCACCAGTCTAATGATTTGCCCATTAATTGTTTCTAGGTTTTGACAACCCATTGTTTGGGTGGAACTCCGTTCTCACTTCATTCCGTTCGCATTCTTGCGTAAATGTTTTCATGGGGTCTTCCCACGAATTCCGGTAGCTGGGGCTCATCGGTATATACCTCGGGTGGACGCCATGCAGTGGTGAGTGCCTTGATTGCTCAGTCGGTATTTGGCCGCTTGCTTGCACACCTCTTACCTATACACTATGCCAGGTCTGGTGATCCTCTCGTCCAGCCACCCAATGCACAGGTGGTGAAATGTATGTGCGCAAATAATACAACTAACGGCATTTACGCCTTGTCCTGCGCAGGTAAGCCAGCTACAATAGGCTGTTTGACGGGTTCAACAGTCATCACAACGGTACTCTAGTCCGTCCGTATAAGGGGGTTAATCATTCCACCCTATGCATAGGTAGTGGAATCAGTTCTGGCAGTGTGCGCAACAAATAAAATTTACACCTACTCGGTTATATGTAGGTACGCTACATCTCTCTGGTCGGGATTCAATGGCATCGTCTATTGTGGCAGTAGCCTTGCCTTGGACGGCAATGCTTAGGTTTAATTCGGACATGACTCTGCTATTAAAATTGAGCGCCACTGGGTGTTTCCAGGCTTTCAGAAGTCTGATTGATTATTGGTTTGACTCCCAGCTAGATTGTCTTCGTACTCAGGGCCGTTCTGGCCTAGTTCTGCCTTATTATTTGACTAATAAAGTGCTGTGGCCCCATGTTGGGCGCCACGAAAATACTTGACACATGACGTCTTTTAGAAATGGCAATGATGTCACTGTTGGACAAGGGTTCTATAGTGCCGGTCAGACACTGGAGTTGCTTTACCTTGCTTGCGTCTCACCCAGGGTAGATCCTGGCTCGGCGACTGCTGGCTGGAACGAGGGCCCTGTCTTAGGACAGCTGCTGGGCTGATCGCTGGCCGCCNAGATCCTGGCTCGGCGACTGCTGGCTGGAACGAGGGCCCTGTCTTAGGACAGCTGCTGGGCTGATCGCTGGCCGCCATTTTTCATCATTGCCGAAGCTCTGAGCGGGGATAGATCAGGCCCCGTGAGGGACCCTTTACCACCCAATGGGGTTTCATATGACCTACAGGGAGATTAGGAAGAAGCAAGATTGGCCCCCTCCCAACTCCCTGCACCATCCCAATCTGTAGTTACGGAGGTTGCCCTCTGCAACTAATATTTAATGGGCCCACTGAGTTTCCCCAGCAAGCCCGGTACCCAAGAATGTTCCCCTCTCTTCTCCCTGCCTGCATAGGAAAATAAGAGGGAGGCAACTCTGCCTGGTAAGTGGCTCTACTTTAGTATAACATTTAGAAAAGCAGGTTAAGTTAATAATAACCTTGACAGGGAATATAATTCCCCGGCCAGGTTTTATAAAATAAAAGTTGAATCTAGTACTAAATGTTAAGAAAATAAAAATCCCGTGACTAAAGAACTCGAGGTCAAGTTGGTTGTGCTCACGCATGAAATGTGGGTGAGGCTGAAATTATGGCTGTAACTAAAAACTGCAGTTAAGAATTAAAGAGAAAAGCTTTACTGGGCAATAATTAGATATGCAATAATTAAGCAATAAATAAGTCGTCACGTTTATGAAACCAAGATCGCTGGAGACGTATGACAGGTTAAAAGTTGTGCGGGAGAGATGTGTGCGCTGCGAGAGCTGATGGCAGAGTGATTGGCGCCACCGCTTTGCATCACCGGAGCAAGCTCCTCAGCACGGGGGTAGTACGAGCCTCGTGAGTGGCCCTTGTCCACCCAGTTGTCTTTCATTTGAAACGAGGTGGCAAAGAGANACGGGGGTAGTACGAGCCTCGTGAGTGGCCCTTGTCCACCCAGTTGTCTTTCATTTGAAACGAGGTGGCAAAGAGAAGCTAACCCCCTACCCCCGCTTCAACCGGCATAGTCACCGTAAAAACCCTCCCGACAGGAAAGAATTTCAAAAGTTATTCTTGCATTAAAAATGGTAAAGAAGGCAGCAGGTGAGGATTCATGCTTTTTAATATGGAGTTGAAAATGTAGATGAGAAAGAGGGCGGAGCTGTGGGCGCAAGCGCCCCTGAGTTGGAACTGCTGTCAATATTTATGTGCAGGCGTACCAGCACAATAATATTCACAGGAGCTGTTGAATGCAGGGTCCCCCTGTTTCTCGTCGAGTGTGACTGGGCAGCTCAGTCATGGCACCTACTCCATTTTCACTCTTCTGCGCTGACATAAGTGTCTCCATGCCGTGGTTGTAGGTGGGGAGCGCGCAGTAGGGGCCACTCCTTCCTTCTTCCTCCAAAATAGTCCGTCGGTTGGGGTGAGTTCTGGCTCGGCGTGACATCCGGGACCTACCAGGCTGGGGGCGAAGCAGCTGGCCCAGGAGTGGAGGCTGANGTGAGTTCTGGCTCGGCGTGACATCCGGGACCTACCAGGCTGGGGGCGAAGCAGCTGGCCCAGGAGTGGAGGCTGATATCAGGAAGCTTCCGAGATCCGACGCATTCCAGGCCATTCCTCACGCATCTGCAGTCAGCAGCCCACAGAATCCAGCAGGGAAGCGCTACACTTCGCTCTGTGGCACATCGAGATCCCTCTCCCCGCCTTGAACATTGGGCTGCCTCCTGCACGATGCGTTTCACCACCTCATACTGAGCTACCCAGGTCTCCGACGTCCACGATGACAGCGCTGCGCACCGACCAGTTGGTCTGCGGGCTGGTATTCGAGTATTCCCAGCCACCCCAGGGCCTGGGGATCCCCTATCCGCCACCTGGGGATGCGACGAGCTGCGGAGTAGTCGCAGCACCCAAAATGCTGCAGTCCGCCGCACTCGCAGAAGTCCTCACCTTCGCTGGTCCCAAAGGGCGGGCAGATCACGGAGAGAGAGAGAGAGAGAGCAGCCATGAGCACGATGTTCATCCCACAGCAGCTTGGCTCGTGAGCTGCGAAGCGCTAGCGGGAACTAGTTTTGTTAAAAGTGGGGAATTTTGTCCCGGACCGATCAGAGATTTTTCCTGCCGGCCACGGATTTTAGTATTGCTTGTTTTTACTATGGGAGTTCTTTAGTTACATTTTAAACTGGCTAAACGCGGCATTTTAGGTCGTCTGTTTCGTGATTATTCGTCTGGGGAATATTTTCCTAGTCTTCTAATTATCGGGTTTTTAGGTAGGGCCATGATATCGTAGAATTTATTGTGGCCTGACATGATTTTGTTACCAATGAACGGAATTTTAAGTGCGTTATGCAAGTCTACTGTTCTAGTGANAGAAGTCCTCACCTTCGCTGGTCCCAAAGGGCGGGCAGATCACGGAGAGAGAGAGAGAGAGAGCAGCCATGAGCACAATGTTCATCCCACAGCAGCTTGGCTCGTGAGCTGCGAAGCGCTAGCGGGAACTAGTTTTGTTAAACGTGGGGAATTTTGTCCCGGACCGATCAGAGATTTTTCCTGCCGGCCACGGATTTTAGTATTGCTTGTTTTTACTATGGGAGTTCTTTAGTTACATTTTAAACTGGCTAAACGCGGCATTTTAGGTTGTCTGTTTCGTGATTTAATGTCTGGGGAATATTTTCCTAGTCTTCTAATTATCGGGTTTTTAGGTAGGGCCATGATATCGTAGAATGTATTGTGGCCTGACATGATTTTGTTACCAATGAACGGAATTTTAAGTGCGTTATGCAAGTCTACTGTTCTAGTGANGTATTGTGGCCTGACATGATTTTGTTACCAATGAACGGAATTTTAAGTGCGTTATGCAAGTCTACTGTTCTAGTGAATCTGTGAGCATTTCCTATTATTCTGAGGTATTTATTTTGTACGAGTGGCAGTTCTTTAATTAAGGTTTTAACTGCATTTCCCCAGACTTCTTGTGCGTACATTATTGCTGATATAAGTATAGCAGTGTAAGTTAATGACTTTAATCTCGTGGGAAATTGAGGGTTTTTAAGCAAAGGATATAATTGTCTCATTTTAGATATTGCTGCATTTTTGACATTAGTGATATGTGTACCCCAGTGGAGTTTGTTATCTATGGTTGGTCCCAGGTATTTAGCAGTTTTATTGTAGGGGATTTCTACTCCNGTGTACCCCAGTGGAGTTTGTTATCTATGGTTGGTCCCAGGTATTTAGCAGTTTTATTGTAGGGGATTTCTACTCCATCATATTTAATTGGTTTCGCATTTAGTTCGTTTCTCCACCTAGTTACAGTATTAGCAGGGCCTGGGATTTATCTGCATTTACTTTAATTTTCCAGCGCTCGCACCACAGCCCGAGCTGGTCCATTTGCAGTTGNGTTTACCCCAGTGGAGTTTGTTATCTATGGTTGGTCCCAGGTATTTAGCAGTTTTATTGTAGGGGATTTCTACTCCGTCATATTTAATTGGTTTCGCATTTAGTTCGTTTCTCCACCTAGTTACAGTATTAGCAAGGCCTGGGATTTATCTGCATTTACTTTAATTTTCCAGCGCTCGCACCACAGCCCGAGCTGGTCCATTTGCAGTTGTGTATACAAGAGTGCGTAATGCAATTTTTTGTCTTTAGCCTATATTAAAGTGTCATCAGCATACATTTGAACTTTTGCATAGGTACTGGGGATGTCTGCAGCATACACATTATATAGAAAGGGTGAAAGGGCGGATCCCCGTGACACGCCTGCGGTGAGTGGGCGGGTAGAGTACTCAGAATTTTCTATTGAAACGTAAAATTCGCGGTTTGTAAAGTAACTATTTAGGAGACATATGTCAGTCTGAGTAGTTAGAAATAGTAGGTTCTGGGGCAACGTCACAACGCCCCGACTGGTCTCTACTTAATGCTCTTGAATACCATGCTAGGGGGTTTCCTCCGAGTCTTCCCAAATCCCTGCCACGATGCCCTGACTAATCCCTACGTCATGCTCTTGCATTTAATGTTAGGGGGTTTTCTCCGAGTCTCCCCAAATCTCTGTCACGCCACCCTGACTGGTCCCTACTTCATGCTCTTGCACTTCATGCTCTTGCATTTCATGCTAGGGGTTTTTCTCAGAGTCTTCCCAAATCCCTGCCACGATGCCCTGACTAATCCCTACGTCATGCTCTTGCATTTCATGTTTAGGGGGTTTTCTCCGAGTCTTCCCAAATATCTGCCATGACACTCTGACTGGTCCTTACTTCTTGCTCTTGCATTCCATGCTAGGGGGTTTTCTCAGATTCTTTCCAAATCCCTACCACCCTACTTTATGCTCTTGCANTTGCTCTTGCATTCCATGCTAGGGGGTTTTCTCAGATTCTTTCCAAATCCCTACCACCCTACTTTATGCTCTTGCATTCCATGCTAGGGGATGATACAATCATCAAATTCATAACATAGGCATCACCCCCGACAACAAAAATTATCACAGTCATTTATGCCCTATGTGAACTTATAAGCATAGTTGACCATAATTTCCGAACCAGTTAAAATACAGGCAACTAATTCGTAACATAGGCATATACCCGACAACGAAAATTATCAGTCATGTATGACCTGTACGTACTTATAAGCATAGCTTGTCGTAATTTCCTATCNATACCCGACAACGAAAATTATCAGTCATGTATGACCTGTACGTACTTATAAGCATAGCTTGTCGTAATTTCCTATCAATTTAAGATACAGTCATCAAATTCATAACATAGGCACCATTCCCGACAACAAAAATTATAGCAGTCATTTATGCCGTATGCGAACTATCAAGCATAGGTGACCATAACTTCCAACCCGTATATGATACAGTCGCCAAATTCGTAACATAGATATCACCCCCGACAACAAAAATTATCACAGTCATGTATGCTCTATACTTACTTATAAGCATAATTGACCATAATTCCCGAACCCTTTAAGAACAGTCGTCAAATTCGTAACATAGGCATGACCCTCCCCCCCCCACAACGAAAATTATCACAGGGGTATGTATGCTTTATGCGAACTTATAAGCATAGTTGGTTGTAATTTCTGAATCGTGTAAGATATAGTCACCAAATTTGTAACACATGCATCACCCCCGACAATGAAAATTAACACTGGATCGTTTATACCCTATGCATACATATAAGAATAGTTGGCCCAGATTCCCGAACTGTTTAATATACATTCACCAAATTCATAACAAAGAATCAGTCCCGACAACGAAAATGACTGCATATGCATTTATGTCTTATGCGAACTTAAAAGCATAGTTGTCCATAATTTACGAGCCGTTTAAGATACAGTAACAGAATTTGAAACATATACTTCACCCCCGACAACAAAAATTATTTCAGTCAATAACGTCATATGCGTACTTATAAGCATAGTTGACTGTAATTGCCGACCTATTTAAGATACAGTTGTCGAATTCATAACATAGACATCACTCCCAACATCTCGAAAGGAGCACATCTCTGATTGGCTACGCGAAGCTCTCGAAAGGGTCCCATCACTGGCAAGCCTGCACCAGCCATCTTGGCTGAAGAATGTTCATGTTCATTGACCTCGTCATACAACTTCGATGAAGTGAGCAGCTTATTATAAAGGACGCTACCATACACATCGATAAAGGTGCCTATCATGTTACGCGAGGGAGATTGGGGTCAAGGTCAAGATCATATGATAATATCCTTCGAGATATTGGTCAATGGTTAAGGTCAAGGTCGTGCCTAACATGTTACGCGAGCCTCTCGAAAGAGTCTCGGATGAAGCTGGCCGCCTATCATAAAGGATGCTGCCACACACAACGATGAAGGGACCTAACATGTTACACGAGGCTCCCGTCTCTACCGCACACAACAATAAAGGGGCCTAAAGGTTCACCTCCACCTCTAGGAAAATAAAACTAAATTTTCTCAAAGTCTGAAAGATAATTAATAGTATTTGTATAGTGTCAAGTCTCGAACTTAGTTCCCTATCGATGGGCTGCTTGAGCAATACACACAGAAGCACTCACTACTGACAGCGAAAATGACTACATGGGTATATATATATGTCCTAAGCATACTTATAAGCATAGTTTATTATAATTTCCAAACCAAATAAATATGAAATTGTATATGTAAATAAAATTCAGAATGGATAACTTACAACAAACTGNCTATAATTTCCAAACCAAATAAATATGAAATTGTATATGTAAATAAAATTCAGAATGGATAACTTACAACAAACTGAGATATGCCAAAAGCAAGATATATACTAATGTGATACATACATGAGACACATAGTAGTGGTACAACTGTAAAAATACTTACATGATAATATAAACGATAATCGTCAGTCCTACACAAGGGTCGGCAGCTCGTGTCATCGCTAACGTGCATAACCTTTAACAACCAGACATAGAATAAAAAAAAATTAACGATGCTATACAATACCAGACTGTGCTGCTCAGTAGATTCTCAAGCCCACGTAGACTTTCCAACAATATGTTAACCCGTCTTTCCTCTTCCCTAAATGTACCGTAGAAGTTCCCTGGCAGTGGAATCAAAGATAATAGCTAAAACTCAGTTTATAAGTAGGAATTTGCTGTGATAGTCATGCCGACGCAATTTGTGTACACAAGTTGTTGGGCGGGGGCGTGCGGCCGATCAGTTTTGTCTGGTGCTACAGTTTCAATGGAACTGTGGTGTCGGGCGGGGCTTAACGATTGCGTGCGTCCTCACTCTTTGAGCAACAAAAACACAACCTCACTAAATGATGGGGTGGTGGCGCGCGGCCGACCAGCTTTTTCCGGCGGCGCCGTCTCGGCTGAAGGTGACTTCACTGACCGGCTGAAAGGCTAGTCATGGATGATCCNCCAGCTTTTTCCGGCGGCGCCGTCTCGGCTGAAGGTGACTTCACTGACCGGCTGAAAGGCTAGTCATGGATGATCCGACGTTCGGGGCGGTGTTGTCGGGTGGGACTTTGCGATTGCGTGCGTCACCATTCCTAGAAAACATAAAGCAACATTACAACATAAGCTCATGGGAGTGGCCGGGCGGCCGACTGACCAGTCTTGTCTGGTGGCGCCGTCCTGGCCGAAGGTGACTCCCATGGACCGGCTGAAAAGCTAGCCCGGGGATGAACTGGTTGGTTGGGACTGTGTCGCTGGATGGGGCTTTGCGATTGCACGCGTCCACAATCATGAGTTGAAAACACAAAACATGAAAACTAACGATATAAACAACACCATACGCACTTAAACAAGAAAACTAAAAACAACACGGTTGTCTCGGCATGATTTGACATACGGTAGAAACCAGTAGATGATAACTAGTTTGGCATTAGAGTAGACTCCCAACATCCCAAATGGCCTATGGCTAAGTGGGATCCAGTTCTTCTAAATTTTCTTGTGCTGCTCTGTACAACAGACTGGCAAACAACTTCCTTACAAACCAACTGAAACTAAACCATTGCATTTAGTGTACAACACTAGCAGCGGAATGCTACCGTTGTTGTATGCCAGGGAATATGTGAGGTTGCTCAGATGGTCGGCCAACGACATGAGCACCGTGCAGGTCTTGGCAAGTCAAACGGATGACACAGAACACTAGCTGAGAGAGACTTATGTCAGGTTTCAAGGTCACACAGCATTTGCTAGGACCACGATGGCCTTCAGCTATCTTTGTTTCCCCTGCCATCTGTCAAGAAGGGCGAAAACATTGTTTGCGTTACCGTTGTCGGACGCTAGGTGCACCCGAGTCGGCATACATGACTGAATTCTGGCATGCAGAACACTCACCTATATGTGCAGTATATTCATACAGATGCAAAACAGATATAAAAAATAAAATAAAAGGTAAATTGAAACAAGTTATAAACACTCACCAACCAGCACATATTGCACAAGTGTCAGGTTCTGTACGATGCTTTAGATGATGCTAGGCAAGACCAGACCGCCCCGATCAGTACAACAACCATTCCACCCCAGTTTTATCATATTTATTTTCAGCACCTTTCACCTGATGTCCTGGCAGGGACGAGTCTCATACTCTACCATTCCACGTTGATTTTTCCCATATTTCTTCCGGTCTCCTTTCACTTGCATGCTTTGTCATTCAAACTTAGTTTTCTTATATTCATACATGTTTTAATGTAACCCTGGACTATTGGTTATGTAGGGAGAGACTTTGTTTGAATGATAGCAATTACTATGTACTCTGGAGACTGCAGGCCTCAAATATGTAGGGTGAGAGACGAATCATAAACAAGGTGCAAGTACCATGTACACTGAAGGTCACAGCCGCTGGANTGCAAGCATGATAATGTATCGAACCTATATTATAATACCTGATAGTTCGGCATTGGTAATAGAGATATTAGTGTTACTATTGTGACAAGAACTTTAGTAAACAGCTGGAATGACCACCAACAGGAAACAAGAAGTTATGTTCACACGAACCAACCTAACAAATTCTACTATATTTTTAATGTCGTATACTATTTATCACTAAAGTTAATGTACCTTACATTATACTATTTGTAAAGGTTGTGGCCCTTTGCTTGCTACTAAACACACTATATGTAAACCAGTGATCATACAAGAGTCTATGTCACTGCTACATATATTGATGATTAGATATTTAAAAAAATGTAAAGGTAAATACTTATAAACTCCTACCAGCCGTTGCATATTGCGCACGCAACGAACACTGTACATTACTTTAGACCAAAAAAAAAATACACTCTCGAAACGCTGATATCAGTAGATATAAAAAGAAAAGGAAAGTAGTTATTATCTCCTACCAACCAACATGTATTGCACAAGTGACGAGCACTGTACAGCGCATAACTCGATGCTAGGCAACACTACGTGTCTGAAAACTGGCGTGGAAGCCTTTGTTATTACAGCAAAATAGTAAACGTTCTTTCTCACGTACACCCTCTATCTGAGCTATGCTACAGAGACACACAAATCCCACTAAGCAACAAGCAACAGAAGTAGCATTAGACTAAAGTAAAATACTATGACAGAGTCGTGAAGTATGGAGAGCGACAAGGTTGACACTGCTACATACCGACGCAAAACAGATATAACAATAAAATGTAAAGTAAGCAAGTTATACACACTTACCAACCTACCAACACATATTGCACAAGCGTCGGGTGCTGTACAATTCTTTCAAGATGAGACCATACTGATCAGTACAACAGCCATTCTACCCTAGTTTTCTCATATTCCTTCTGGACGCCTTTCACCTATCGTTCTTGCGGGAGACGAGTCTCATGCTCTACCATTCCACCTTGATTTTCTCATATTCCTTCCTGTCTCCTTTCACCTGACGCCCTGATGGCGATCTGTCTCATGGTCTGTCATTCCACTTTAGTTTTCTCATATTCCTTCAATACACCTTTCTTATATTAACACATGCCTGTTTTTAACGTAACCTTTGGCTATGTATGACTTGTTAACATTATAATTATATATGACTTTTTTTTTATATGAGATTCATCACTGCTAGGACGTCAGGTGGAAGGATGCTGGAAGGAATATGAGAAACCAGAGGTGGAATAGTAGGGTATGGGACTCGTCACCACTAGGATGCTGGAAGGAACATGAGAAAACCGAGGTGGAATGGTAGAGCATGAGACATGTCTCGTCACGGTGTCAGGTAAAAGGTTGTTAGAAGGAATATGATAAACCTGAGGGGGAATGGTAGAGTATAAGACTTATCACCACTAGGATGTTGGGTGAAAGGATGCTGAAAGGAACATGAGAAAACCGAGGTGGAATGGTAGAGCATAAGACNTCGTCACCACTAGGATGTTGGGTGAAAGGATGCTGAAAGGAACATGAGAAAACCGAGGTGGAATGGTAGAGCATAAGACATGTCTTCATCAGGGTGTCAGATAAAATACTGTTAGAAGGAATATGAGAAAACCTAGGTGGAATGGTAGGGCATGGGACTCGTCACCACTAGGAAGGTCAGGTGAAATGATGCTGGAAGGAATATGAGAAAGCCGAACACCTTTGGCAAGGATCTGGGGTCGGGGTGTTGTCGTAGGGATGTTCAAACCGCCGGGGGGCTGTTGTGGCAGGTCGAGGCGTAGTCGTGGGGAGCCCGCGGCATTGTCGTGGGGAGGAGGTACTGGCTAACAAAATGGCCACCATGAAATGTTCAAGGAAATTTTCTTGACCTTGACCTTTTTTTCTTTATAAAACATTGCTTATAGAGTAGATTACCAGCCATGACACAAAATTATAATTTGAGTTGTGTGAATTTAAAAAAAATGTAAAAAAATTTTTTTACTAAAATTTTGGAATATTTAAAAAAAAAATTCCAAATTTTGGAAAATCTGAATCAAAATTGTGAAGACTCGGAGAAAGGAAAATTTTGGAAATAAAAAAAATTGCAGTTTAGGAAAATTTTAAGAAAGTTCGGGAAATTTTGAGTTTTTTTGGGGGGAAAGGGAAATTTCGAGAGAAAAGGGGAAANTTTGAGTTGTGTGAATTTAAAAAAAATGTAAAAAAATTTTTTTACTAAAATTTTGGAATATTTAAAAAAAAAATTCCAAATTTTGGAAAATCTGAATAAAAATTGTGAAGACTCGGAGAAAGGAAAATTTTGGAAATAAAAAAAATTACAGTTTTGGAAAATTTTAAGAAAGTTCGGGAAATTTTGAGTTTTTTTGGGGGGAAAGGGAAATTTCGAGAGAAAAGGGGAAATCGACGTAATTTTGACCTTGACCTTTGACCTTTGAATCCAAGATGGCCGCCACTTGGCTCCTTACTCCCCAATCCGAATCCGTTGCCCCAGAACCTAATAGTTCTAACTACTAGTCTGGGAATTTTAAGTTGATTAATATTTTTATCAGGCCCGGTATCCATACCTTATCATAGACTTTGACAATATCCATGAAAATGGTTATTGTGGTTTCTTTGTTGTTTAGAGTATTTTGCATGTCCGTGACAAAGTTTTCCAAAGCGTGTGTTTTGGAATGTCCAGAATTGAAACCAATTTGAGTTTTGGGGATAACTCTTTTAATTTCAGCGTTAGTTTTTAATCGTGTTGGGTGTATTTTTTTTAAATATTTTACTGAGAGAGCTCAGGAGTGATATCGGGCGCCGGTTTTGGGGAAAGCAAGGGTCTTTTCCGTGTTAAGGAATTGTTATTACTTTAGTCCGTTTTCAGTTTGCAGGATAGTGTTTATATTTTAGTATGGCATTAAAATTTTTTAATATTATGCAAAGTGCAGGGTATGGGAGGTTTTTAATTAATTGATAGGTGATTTTATTGTGCCCCAGTGCTTTTTTCGGATGAACTGATTTTAAAATTAGCTGGCGTTCTGGTAAAGGTACTAATACCGGTTTTTTACGGTTTCTTTTTGCAAGAAAGGTGGCCTTTGTGGTGTTTATGTCCTGAGTGAAATTAGGATCTCCGAGGTCTGCGTTTGGTGTGAATTGGTTGGCAAGAGAATCAGCTATGGCCTCTGCTTTATCTATGGGCGCGTATTTTAATCCTGAAAGAGCTAGAATGGAGGTAGAATTTTTAGAAGCGTTTTTTGCTCGGATTATATTAGCCAAAAACTTTAAATATTATCTGCAATTTCGGTAATAAAGGTGTCCCATTTATCTTTGTGAAGCTGTGTTAATTTATTGTGTAGATCTTTTTTAAGTTTGTTAAATCTATTTTTGAGTTTGCGGGTTCTGTGTCATTGGTACTCGTGCCTAGGTTATCGTTTATCCGCCAGAAAAAAATTTATTTCCGGGTAGTTTTGTTTTAAGAATTGCTTCAGTTTAAGTAATTGGGGGTTGTTTTTTAGTTGGATTTTAATTGTGTTTTGAAAAATTTCTAATGCCGGTTATATGTCCTTTTNAGTAATTGGGGGTTGTTTTTTAGTTGGATTTTAATTGTGTTTTGAAAAATTTCTAATGCCGGTTATATGTCCTTTTATGGTTTATTTCTATTGGCTGGTCCGTGAATATTTTGTCCAGGTTGGATTTAAATTTATCCCCGTTGGTTTNCTTTTATGGTTTATTTCTATTGGCTGGTCCGTGAATATTTTGTCCAGGTTGGATTTAAATTTATCCCCGTTGGTTTGTGGCAGTTTATTTAAAATTACTTCCGGGTGTTTAATTAAGTTAGTGCTAATTTTGCACAATACTTTGTTGAAAAGTATGTAGGCCTGTCCGGGGCGTGAATTATATAATTATTTAGTTGTGGGTGACTTAAAAGAAGGCTGCTTTTCGTGTTATTTTCCCTGCTATTCCATTGGAGTCTTTAGCATTTAAGTCTCCTGCAAGTAGGTACGGGTATTGTTGTGCTGTTATTTTATCCAGATCTGCTCCTAAAAGTGTTTCACAGGGGGTTTGATATGCTGAAATTATCGTTATGTGTCCCGAATCTGTTTGAATATTTATTGATGTTGATTCTAAGTTCTGGCAGTCTGGATTTGCAATTAAGTGGTGGTGTCTTTTGCTATGAATTAATATCATAATACCGCCTCCTTTAGTTACTCTATCATTTCTATAAGTTACATAATTTTTAATAGAAAATTTCTTATTGGGTTTTAAGTATGTCTCCTGAATTAATGCGATTTCTATACCGTACGTTTCCAGTAGTCTTTCTAATTCATATAATTTATTGAAAATACCATTGCTGTTCCTATACAAAAGGTACAAGGAACCAAGGAGTTGCTGGGTGGTGTGACCCATCTAGGGCATGCCCTGGAACGTCATGAATGCCTGGAACAGCAGGTTTCGTTTGGCCATGGGGTCTTGGGTGAGTTTGGCTGCATCCATGAAGGAGCGGAAGTGTGCCATAATACCGACAAAATTGGCTTCCCGCAGGAATTCCAGAAGGTTCGGATGGTGTTACCCATTTCGCCCATTGGTGGAGCAGAGTTTGTAGTGTGGTCAGGGCGGGTGTGGTTGGAGAGGAGGGAGGCGCGTGTGTGTGGCGCACTTGTAACCAGGCAGTGGTTGAGGAAGGTAGCCTTCCTCTTCTGGCCTAGCCTCACTACCCCTCAGGTAGCGTGGTCAGCTGCCACTGTCTTAGGCGTTTTAGGCACACAAACTCGATGGAGTCATCATCAGGTAAGCAGCACAGCGAAGGAGAGACAGCGGTCTCTCTTTCTTTGGTCACTACACTACACAATGCAGAATGGGAGAAACCCAATAGGCGACACACAGCACCAATCAGAAAAAAGACACAACCTAATGCTGCTACACCAGTTAAAAAGATATCTAAACACCATAGGGAGGATAAATATTCATCTTCAGAATACAGTGATGAATGTGGCAGCTCTACAACTGCTGGTAAACAGGACAACACACAAAAAAAACGCACATGCAAATCCGATGCACATCCCAGACACCTCGAAATTAAAATACATACATTCTTTGCATTTTAGTAGGAATAGACACATACTACAAACCTCAATCACAAACAGCCAACACCTCAGGATACTTGTGAGAAGGGGAAAACATTCTGCCTTCTGCAAGGCCCTGAGATCTAACAACATACCTTACTACACACATGGTAAAAAACACGAAAGGCCAAACAAGATAGTTATAAAAGGACTACCACTTAGCATAAATGTGAGAGACATAAGTGAAGAGCTACGAGAATGTAGCTTTAAACCTATTAACTCGTGGAAATTTTGAACACCAGATGGCGCACCTGCAGTCTACGGGTCCATAGTGGAACAACACAAAAAATATGATGAAATGAGAATACCAACACTCCTACACATAGCATTTCATATAGAGCAATACAAACCTCGCGCTGAGGATGTGGTACAGCGCAAGCGATGCTGTGCACTGGGCCTCACCCAGAAATATTGCACACTTAGTCTGCATTTGTGTGCGGGAGATCACACAAAGGCAGACTGTCCTATTAAAGAACAAGACATCTCAAAGTGGCAATGTACACTTTGTAAAAAAATGGGACATTGGGCTGCGTGGAAGCAGTGCAAAGTCATTAAAAAACACATTGACACGTAAACAATGGATGGCACCAAAACTTGCAAAACAAGTACGAGACACTAAACAGGAGATTCTGGTAAACACGCAAACAAACACTCAGTCAAAGGCTGATTTCCCTCNAAACAAGTACGAGACACTAAACAGGAGATTCTGGTAAACACGCAAACAAACACTCAGTCAAAGGCTGATTTCCCTCTACTACGGAACCCATACATTGAACAAGCACCTACATAACAGAGGGAAATACCACAGTAAATCAGTAAAAGAAGACAACAACACAACAGAGAGTGCGACCATGTTGGCAGATATGTAAGAACTGGCCGCCTTTCTGCGAGAAACAAATTTTATAACATTAATGGATTACTTTAGACCCATACTCATACAGGCGAAAGCCATGAAAACACTTCAGGAAAAGCAGATGCTGCTTCCTACAGCACTTGCTACACTACATAACTAACAGACAAATACAGTAGTACAACACCAACACATATTTAACTGATTAAATTTAATATTTAGTTAAAGGTAAAACACAAATTAAATAAACACAGCAACACAAATAAACGATAATGGCACCTTCTCGTCTCAGAGCTACCTGATTGGTCCAGGACGAGAAGTAACACAACCAATAGACACAAATTCGGCTCGGAACCTTCTGATTGGTCCGAGACGAAGAGTGACGCTTTCCTATAAAAAGACATTGTTTTGGCCAGAACACTGCAGTCGTCCGCACACAGCGATAGAGATAAAATGTCAATAGGGTGCCCTGCCCAGGCTGGTTATGTGGGAATTCGTGACAGGTGGGAAATAGCCCCAACCACCACTCGTTTTTCAGGTCGAGAGACACACATGCCAGTCGAGGTAGGGGTTGGGGGGCTAACTTAGTTAAATTATTAATTTATATAATAAACTAACACTTTTAAAATAAAAATTAAAAAATATTAAAAAAAATATTTAAAAAAACACACATACTTACACATATATAAGTTTTACATATTTACTTTTCAAATTAATAACCCATAATGACGCACCAATTTGATAGTTTGTTGCAGGTCGGGAAGAAGACGACTTGGGAAAGGGGCACCCTGCTGTTACTGGGTTCAGAGACTTGTACCAGGGGCCCCTCCAAGTCTAACTTATTAACAAGGGTTTTCTATAACTCCAATGTCACAAACGCTGAAACGATGAATATTACACCAAGGGAGACCTGTATAGGGCACCTCGGGAGACTAAGGACTCACCGGCACACTACATGCAAAATTAATTAGCACACTTGCCAACAACAGTTCAACATGCTAGACATACATCACGACACAACATTCACTCCAGCCGGGTGGTTGGAGGGGAGCTTCACTCCTCCGCCGAACACACGGAAACATAAATTTACTTAAAATAGGCAAAACCAATTAGTCGCCTAAATACGGGCCCAGTGCCCAATCTCCACACATACACAGCCTCCGCCGCCGACCCAATGATTATTTGAGAAAGTGTCGGGGTGCATTTGTTTTACAAACATCCAGTGAATTATGGGAGCCTAGGCTTCCGGTCTCACAACACTAAAAGCCATTCGGTGGCATATGAGGGTTCGGCGGCGGCGTGTGTGTGGGATTTGTGTTGCAACTGGGGTGGTGTGGGGAGTGTCTAGGACTGTGTGGACGCCCTGGTTGTATTAGCGTATGAAAAAGCGGGAGGCAGTGCCCGTGCATTCAGGATTTTTGGGTACATGGAAATGTCGGGACTGGGGGGTGGGGCTGTAGGAGCAACCAAGCGGGTTTGCGCTCTGTTAAGAGTTTCACGTTCGGCAGCTGCTTGCCGGCGCCGAATGATTTCAACGACCTTCGAGCACTGCTTGGAGGTGGCCAGGAGATAACCAAGGCAGTTGCAGCACTGCGGGTTGGGGCTGGACTTGGGGCACACATCCAGGGTGTGGGGGCCAGAGCAGTGGGGCAAACAATGGGCATGTGGCAGAAGTTTTTCGCGTGGTCCAGGGCATTGCAGTTTTTTCATTGGGCAACGTCGGACAGCCGCTTGCGATAGGGGCGGGGATGAACCACGGTCATGTGGAGCTGGGTGACTTAAGTGAGGGGGGAAAGAGTGTCATTTCGTACGGCTGTCACGCAGAAAAGCCGCAGCAGAACCAACTGTGTTTTTGGGGGGTTGGAGGGGTTCGGGATTTGTGTGCGGAACTGGTACACATCTATGACAGAGTAGCCGCTCTCCGTGAATTCTGCTTGGATTTCCTCTGTGGGCGTGTCCGCCGGCAGGTCGAACACGACTTTCTGTGACTGATCCACGGTGGTGGCATGGGTAAAGTAGGGAATGTTGCTTGCCTGGAGGAGTTCTTTCGCGGCGTTGTATGTTTGGACGTTGGCTGCGACAATACGAAGGCTGTTTCTGGCCATGGAGAGTGTGAATGCTGTTGTTTGGATCAGACGCAGTTTTTGTACAAGGAAGGTGTATCTATGGGGGTAGCGGATTACCAGATGGTATGTTGTGCATCTGTTGTTGTTGGCAGAGCGCAGCTGTGTTCGGGCGGGAGGAGGGTCTGAGTGGCCGGGGGCAGACGGGATGTCTCGAACATCTCTGAGTACATCGAAATGGTTCTTAACCGGGACACCGGACTACACTTCCTCTGGAAGTGAGTTGCGGCATTTTTTCGGCGCTTGCCGGGATGCGACAAGGTTGTTTCTCTCAGTGCTCAATGTCTCCCTCTCCGATTTGAAGGCCGATTCTGCTTGTCGTNGGACTACACTTCCTCTGGAAGTGAGTTGCGGCATTTTTTCGGCGCTTTCCGGGATGCGACAAGGTTGTTTCTCTCAGTGCTCAATGTCTCCCTCTCCGATTTGAAGACCGATTCTGCTTGTCGTTTGCTAAACTTTGAGCGGACTAGGTGCCATTCCGGCGAACCTGGCTGCAGGATGATTGGCTCTCCTGTTTCTGTTTCCATTTGNGTTTGCTAAACTTTGAGCGGACTAGGTGCCATTCCGGCGAACCTGGCTGCAGGATGATTGGCTCTCCTGTTTCTGTTTCCATTTGATTTTGACCGATTTGGAACAGGGGGATGTGTTGTTGTGGAACTAAATGTTCTTCAGCTGGCATACTACAAAAGATTTATCCTTCGTATGACATCAGGACAGAGCCTGGTTGGACATTTCGGGGAACTGAGGATGTCAGTTTGGCCTGCTGTTGGAGGCAATCCCTCGCCACCAAAGTCATGGGCTCTTCCAGGGCCCGGATTGCACTAAAACAGCTAGGTTGAAAATTTTATTATAACAATTTTTTTTTTTTACTAATGAGTGCTAGCCTAAAACGCTGTACAGTGGCTCCGCCGCTGACCCAAACGGACTAGGCTAGAGATGACCAGAGAAGGAGACACCCCAGGCGGCAAGCACACTGTGTGTCCACGAGCTAAATCGTAGAATAACATTTAGCAACCTGAAGAGACATGTCAACACGTCCAACACCCTCGGAGGTCAAGTCAAGAGTGCATCTGCATCTGTGTGATTGGCACGACCCTAGCGCAAACTAGTTTTGTTAAAACGGGCGAATTTTTGTCCCGGGCCGCTCGGAGAATGCGCCCGGGCGCAGGAGGAAGTAGAGTGCGTGTTATAGATGAGTTTTCGTTATGCAACTCGGAGACCTTAGCTCGGACTAATTTTGTTGAATTGTTATCTTACATTTTAATACTTTTTAGATACTTAAGCGGGTCATTTTAGGACGTTTTAGTCGGGTGTTTGTGTTTGGGAGGTATTTACTGAGTTTTCAAATTATTTGATTATTGTGGGTTTCAATTTGATCGTAGTATGAATTATTTTGCGAGACTATTTTATTTCCAATTAAAGGTATTTTTAGGGCCTGGTGCAAGTCTAAGGTATGTGTCAATCTATGCACGTTTCCCAGGACTCTTAGGAATTTATTCTGCACTGTTTGTAATGATTTAATTAATCGCTTGGGAGCATTTTCCCAGGTTTCATTTCCATACATTATGGTCAATCTAACTAGGGAGGTGTATAATAAANTAATCGCTTGGGAGCATTTTCCCAGGTTTCATTTCCATACATTATGGTCAATCTAACTAGGGAGGTGTATAATAAATGTTTAAGCTGCAGGGGGAGCCTAGGTCATTTTAAAAGTGGGTAGAGTTGTGGAAATTTAGCCAATGCTAGATTACGTGTTGGTTTTATTTGGGCGTGCCATCTTAATTTTTCATCTATTATTTTGCCAAGGTATTTAGCTTGTGTGGAGTAGTGCATTACTTTGTTATTGTATTTTAATAGTTTTAAGTTGTTGGGTTTCCTTTTCCGTGATATTAGTAGAGCCTGGGACTTTTCCGCGTTTATTTTAATTTTCCACCTGTCATACCATTCTCTCAGCTCGTCTAACTGTAGTTGGGCATATAAATGAACATAGTAACAGTATCATCAGCATACATTTGAACTTTAGCATGATTAGTAGGGANTAATCGCTTGGGAGCATTTTCCCAGGTTTCATTTCCATACATTATGGTCAATCTAACTAGGGAGGTGTATAATAAAAGTTTAAGCTGCAGGGGGAGCCTAGGTCATTTTAAAAGTGGGTAGAGTTGTGGAAATTTAGCCAATGCTAGATTACGTGTTGGTTTTATTTGGGCGTGCCATCTTAATTTTTCATCTGTTATTTTGCCAAGGTATTTAGCTTGTGTGGAGTAGTGCATTACTTTGTTATTGTATTTTAATAGTTTTAAGTTGTTGGGTTTCCTTTCCCGTGATATTAGTAGAGCCTGGGACTTTTCCGCGTTTATTTTAATTTTCCACCTGTCATACCATTCTCTCAGCTCGTCTAATTGTAGTTGGGCATATAAATGAACATAGTAACAGTATCATCAGCATACATTTGAACTTTAGCATGATTAGTAGGGANTTGTAGTTGGGCATATAAATGAACATAGTAACAGTATCATCAGCATACATTTGAACTTTAGCATGATTAGTAGGGATGTCAGCTGTATAAATATTATAAAGGAAAGGAGATAGTGCGGAGCCCTGTGGAACACCCGCTCGTAGAGTGTACATGCTAGATGCGGCATTATCACTGCTGACATAAAACTTTCTATTTGTGAGGGAACTTTTAAGTAGGTGGATGTAGCAGTCCGGAAATTTAAAGTTAATGAGTTTTTGTAGTAGGCCAAGTATTCAAACTTTATCAAAGGCTTTTGCTACATCCAGAAAGACAGCGATTGTGAATTTTTTTACCATTATTAACTGATACTGTTTCTGTGATAAGTTTAGTTAGTGCATGAGTGGTAGAGTGGCCTGCCCTGAAACCAAACTGCGTTTTAGGTATTATACTCTATATCTGTGCATGAGTTTTCAATCTTACCGAGATTGGTTATACAAATACTTTACTGGGCTGATTGCTGGTGCGAGCGGCAATGGTGTCCTATAAGTTAGTTGCGGCGCCTGGCAGTGCGGGCTGGTACGGCCCAGGGGTACTGATAGGCCCGGTTGCAGACAGACTATGATTGGGTATTGTTTGCTGGCAATCTTCTCGGGGTGGCTGAAATGAGGTGCCAGTTGTCAGCGGGCATGATCTCGGTCCCATGGGCAGTGGCTGCTGAGGGCAGACGGCAATGCGTTGCAGAGCAACTGATGAGTTTTAGAGGCAGTAGTTGCCCTCTTAGCTCTCCACCTTTCACCGCTTCTATGAGTGAAGGGCATGTAGGAAGGTACTACGGTCTACCACACGAAGGAGAAGCAGGCAATGAGTTCTCTGGCTAAAATTGCAACCAGAAGGGGTTAGGCCAACCAGAATAAGTCCTGTCACTCCAACCGGTGAAGCTCAACGCGGTGGATGGAGTGGGTTAGCTGATCTGGATGTCTAGCTGCTTCGTCGCATGTGTTCCTAGTGGCTGTAGCTCTACCTTACAATGTCCCAAGTTCTGGAGTACTTGATTCAAAGTATGGGTGGCCATCGATTGGGTTGTGTTTTACTGACATATGTGCACCCGGTTAAGGGTAGCCTGCAGTCCTACATTAGTTTTGGAAAAGTGGTTTCAAGACTCGGTTTCCTAATTTTCCTTGGAGGGTTTGACGTCTACCAGGTTGGAAGTCACAATCACCCTAGATTAAGCACAGGGGTTTAGGTAAGAATATGTGTTTATTTCCCAGAGGAACATACACAGGATGCGTACTATCTCCTAGCTATCAGTTGAACTGAAACTGGTGGAAAGAAGCTACGGTATACGAGACGAAGGGGACCTGAGGTAAAACTAAACAAGAGCAGAAATAGGCTAGGTAGCTATTACAACACCTGACCCTAACTAATCCATACTGTTGTCCAGAAGGGACTCGGGGTTCACTACCATAGTAGTAGTGAGTGTAAGGGAGGGGTCAAAGGCTTTTTCGGGGATCACTGGACGTAGGTCTGGAAGAGTTCTGGAAGGCTAGTTGATCTCTCGTGAGGAAAGCGGTAGGCAGAGATCAGAGAACTCCAGCACACGAGGTGGTGGAACGAGCTGCCGAGTATAAAACGGTTTTGATGTTGCACAGCGTCCTTCGGCTGGTAAGATATCATTGGATGAGAACTCTTTCCTTAGAAGCGCAGGCCGTATTCGCTCAGGGGAGGCTAGAAGTGGCAGTTTTCTTGTGTGCAGGTTGCGTTGCTCCTACGAGGTTAGGGGCAGCGTTGGGTTTTGTGGCTGATTTCTGTTGCACGCGGGGGTGATTACCGGACACGTGACGTCTGACAGAATAGCATTGACATCCTCGGCTGCTGTGTCCTTGGGTGCTCCTTGCCTAGGGGTGTGCTGGTTGGCTCTGGAAGCAAGTCGTCGTGGGTTCAAACCCCGCCTGGGGCAACATGACGTCACATAAAGATGAGGCGAAGTCTTAAGTAATTATTATGCCGGTAAGCATCACGCATCAACAAATATGTATATGTGCATAGTATGCACATCTACATGCACATAATGATAATACACTGAAGAGCCAAAAAACTGGTACACCTGCGTAATATTGTGTAGGGCCCCCTTGAGCACACACAAGTGCCGCAAGACGACGTGGCATGGACTCGACTGATGTCTGAAGGTATGCAGGAGGCAATTCACACCATGAATCCTGCAGGGCAGTCCACAAATCCAATCTGCGCCAATTTGAGAAAGGGTTGCATGTCTGTCACGTTTAATGATTCTCGTTAGTCGTCGTTTGTCCCGTTCTTTCACTATCTTTTTCCAGCCGCAGCGATGTCGAAGATGTGATGTTTTACCGGATTCCTGATATTCACGGTACACTCGTGAAATTGTCGTACGCGAACATCTAAATGTTATCGCTACCTCGGAGAATCTATGTCCCATCTCTCGTGCGCCAACTATAACACCACATTCAAACTCACTTAAATCTTGATAACCTGTCATAGTAGCTACAGTAACCGATCTAGCTGCCGACCGCATTGTGTTACCCTGATTGGTTCCATACCTCTGTTATTTACATACGCACGCCTATACCAGTTTTTTTGGATCTTCAGTGTATATACACATATACACAAGGTACGTGGATTTCTCAAAGGACTTTAATAAAAAAATCATTTCAATTAAATTATTATTTTAAGAAACTAAAATTATGGCAATTGAAGTNTTTCTCAAAGGACTTTAATAAAAAAATCATTTCAATTAAATTATTATTTTAAGAAACTAAAATTATGGCAATTGAAGTGTTTTTTTACTTACGCCGTAAATTATGTCATGCATCAATCACATTTTTCTGCCTCTGCCACAAAGTATGCAGCGAATATATAATGTATTTGAAATTTTTTCTTAGTTTTGGATTTTTATTGAACTTATATTTGTGCCAATATTTACATGTTCTAGCCATACTGATATTTGTTAAATTGATATATAAGCACTAATCAGTTTGTTTTATGCAGGAGTATGAAANCATGTTCTAGCCATACTGATATTTGTTAAATTGATATATAAGCACTAATCAGTTTGTTTTATGCAGGAGTATGAAACTTGGCAGAGGCTTTTAGTAACATCACTGTATTTACTTTTTGAAATATAATACATAGTGTAATAGTCAAATATAAAAGCTTAAGAGAGTTAAAAGTGAGTGATGGCATAATAAGAATGTGGTTCTCGATAACCTTGAATTTCATGTAGTGTGTAGTCAAGCTTATTGTCTGCTACAGTGATGCCAAAATATACAAATCAAATATTCCTTTAAAAAAAAGGAAAAATCTGATAGTAACCATACTATCAGTAAACACAAGAAAACATTATAAACATACACCAACCCTTTAATTATTAAAATTAGACACATTTTCTCTGAACATATAAGAAATGCAATTATTATTTATTACTATTGGATTGGATGTATCCCTATGAATGGTGCTGCCTCTTAAAACAAAAATTTATGTTTTATGGAGTTTTCCACCTGAAGTACAACTGCACGTTAAAAACAAAATTGATGGCATTTAGAAGTACGTGATTTTAAAATGTTCCTATAGGAATCTTCAACATCACTATTATTATGAAATCTCAAAATATTTAGAAGCTTTAAAACAAAATTACATTGGCTNTATAGGAATCTTCAACATCACTATTATTATGAAATCTCAAAATATTTAGAAGCTTTAAAACAAAATTACATTGGCTTAGCCCAAGGTATTTTTAAGACAAGGCTTCTGGGTTTTACCTAACAAAAATTTTTCATTATTATTGTTTCAAAGTTTTAACTTGGGACGTAAATTATTGGTACACACAAAAAAATAAATTTTGTCTTAAAATTTACAACTACCGTGTTGAGCCATAACAAGAGAATGGAAACAATTCATATGGAAGGGGCCTACTTCTTACAGGCCTTAAATAGAATACAGCTATTGACATGTAGGTCGGGCTGAAGTCTTCTTTTCTTGTTCACACTAATTTAAGGCTACATTTTCATAGCCATTATGATTACAACTCGACTGTATTCTTTTTTGTTCTATAAATTACGTACTACTTGACTGAATGCTGCAAATCTGCAACGGCCTTAAACGCATTTGCTGTTATTCAGTGTAGAACCAAGAAACATAAAAAAAAAAAATTTGCAATAATGTATATATATCCGAAAATTCGAATCTTGTAGCGCTTTGACATAGAGATTGCATTTTTTTTTAAAGCGTAACAAAGCCATACTAATACTGATTTCAATAAATTTACATCGGTTGCTTGTCAGAAGAATGCACAGCAATTAAATTACATATAAATTTGAGATCACAATGATAATAACATAACCAAAAATAAACATGTGACACACGTGAGGTTAAATGTAAATACATTTTGAATTAGTGACTGTAAATGTATGTGGATCCCTAATAAACTATTTTAATATAATTATTATTCTTATCTAAGATAATTTATGTAACTAATGATGAGGTATGCCAAACATAAGGGTGTAAATAACATTGATGAATTATCTGTATACATACATTACAGTAGTAATAGTTGAAATGTTGATTGGGGGGTGAAAAAAGTTGCCTTGTGGTTTTTTTCTTTATGTTTTGGCAAAATCTTGAAAAGAATTTTAGTTTGTAACAAGTACCTCAAGATAATTCGTATCTAATCGCAATTACTCATTGAACATAGGTAATACTGTTTTCAACAGCACAACCATATTCCCCCCAGTTTTGTAATGTAAGTGTCGTTTCCTCTTCAAATGACGTGACTTCCATGAACTTCTAATGTACAAGCAACAGAGTTTTGTATGGGCCACATATTAACGAAATATAAATTGGTATAAATTACTGACACAATTTTGTAAGAGGATATCGCAAAGCAAATGACACAGACTGCTTCTGAGTTGTTACCATCAAGCTTTGGGATGGATGTCCCTGCAGGGTGTAATAATCAAGGTCAAAATTGTTTGCAAAGTAAGGAGTATTTAAACAAATTGACAATATGTTTACAAACGCTTGTGAATAAATTTGCTGCACTTTTTAGGTGACAGGTAAAAAATGTTTTTGATGCTGCATTCAGTAAATTGGTAGTGATGATCTTTGGGACAATCTTCTCTGGGATAAGCAAACAAAATATTAAGCCTGCACATATTAATTTTGATTAATTAAGTCAATCTTGTTCCAGTCAACCTGAGGAGTTTTAAAGTTCAAACAGAGTCTTATCCTTCGCAGCGCTGAGGCCGTGTTTGAATTGGCACTTGTGGTTTACTTTAAGGTGACATGATCTGAATTATTTGACTAAATTGATTATATATTCTGTACTTACGTATATAGTTTTTAATACAATTGAAACTTACCAAAATACTAAATTACCAAATTGCAACCATCGCTGAACAAGTGACTATTGTCTGCATCCAAATTTAACGGTACTATATAAAAATACTAAAATTCTAAATGATTTACTCGAACACGGCCTGAATAACTACAATAGAAAGTGAGTCGTACATTCGTTTCCTCGTGTATACTTGTGTACGTATCTTACGGAAACAGGTACAAAAATCAAGTACCTACTTAAGCGAATGCCAACAGTGCACGAGTGTGCATTAATTTACTTTTCTTTTAGCGTGATCAATACGATATGAGGGAACATCAAAACTACTAAGAACTAAGTACTCAAGTTTGTACTACTTACGCTAGTGGCACAGTGAAAATTGCAAGCATGAGATATTGACAGAGACCTGAAAATTTTGCGGATTAATTTCGAAATAAGCTAGAAATAATGTATACATTTGTTACTTTTGCAATTTGCCCATGTGTTATTTGACGCTTACTGAATAAATTTAAGCCAATAATATACATGCAACAAAATGCTGGCCTAATCATCGCATTCCACTGTGACAGCAAGTAACCAGCAAAGAATTGACATCTGCATGATTGTACATAGGACTAAAACCGTTAAGTTTAGCCTACAGGTGTATAAACTTGCAAATGTTTTAGATCCCTGCATACTGATGAGGCTCAGTCAGCTCTAACACAAAGTTTTTGATTGAGTGACAATTCTTGTCTCTGTAAATTACACTTTTAAAATAACTGTGGACATAGTTTTTATTGCTTGAAAATCTTGCAGCTGTATGTTTTTACAGTTAAAACAGAGGAACACAGTACACATTTCCTATTCTACACTGAAACCTTGAACTCATAACAGTATGAAAAAGGTAAAAGTGAAGTCATTTTCAGTAACGATGACACTAACAATCACATGAAAACTTGGCATAGCACAGGAGTCACAATATCTTACTTCCGACTGTAAAGTTATATCACAAAAAATTACCATTTCTGCTTTAAAATTGGTTGTGTGTAACGTACCTGTGCCATTCACTAATAGTTCTCTGAAACCTTGCAGCCTATACAAATTTAATTGTGTGAGCGTGTTTAAAACATTGTCGAATCAAACTGATTCTCTAGTTATCACTTAGAAGAATAGAAATTGTTTTAAAAATTTTTATTGACTCACACTTTTGCATAAATTATGGAATGTTGATCATCTCCCCGCCTACGGTCAATATGACTACAATATGTCAAACTATATGTGAATATCAGAATTATTCTTTTCAGTAAGGGTGTGTTAGTGCTTCGTAAAAAAAAATAATTTTTTTGTACATATTTCTGTTTTAATTTGTTATTGGTAAGTGGCATATTACGTGAATTTTATACTTTAGAAATGAGCTCATAATCACTATAATTTAGACCATTTTGTGGTGTTTCTTATTGTTTTAAGGCCTGTTTACAGCATTTTAAGTTCTGATTCATTTGTGGTGGACATTTTTGTCTCTTTATCAGCATTTTCAGTCCTCTAAACAATATTTACTTTAAATACATTACTAAGAGTCCCTGTTTTATGCAGTGTACCATATTTCGAAAACAGTATTGCTCCTAACATTTAAAAGGGTATTTATGAAGTTTTTTGTGCCTATAAATTCAGCGACAGGAATTGTTACTGGCAGATATGTCTTACTTATTCTATTCTGAATTAATAAAAAAAACGCTTTGACTAAAAGATGTCTATGTAATTTCCCGGCGATAACAGCTAATAGTAATCGCTAGGACGAACATGTTGGTCTTGCTAGAAAAATTTCATAAAGAGAAATTCTCACTGCAATTTTTAGCAGTGACAAAACCATTATTTACCTTTTTTTTGTATTAAAAGTGCGATTTGCATGTTTTTTACTATGTAAGTATGTGACATACTTACGCGATCAGTATTGAGTCGAGGTTATGTAGGGGAAAGTAGGGATACTAGATTCCAGAGTAGATTTGATCAACCCCTTTAATTTCCCACCCAAAATGTTTTATGTCCATTTTGTTGGTAGCATTGGTGTGTAACATCAGTCGCTAGTAAAAAAACTAAATTTGACTGTGTTGTGACTCATGGTTTTGATTCTGTGACAATATTTGTTTTTTCTTCATCAAATGTTTTCTAGTAAGTAATATTTTCTTCGCTCTTCACTCTCTAAAAATGTGACCGAGTTTTTCAATTCATAGTGGTTTTATGCNCCTTTAATTTCCCACCCAAAATGTTTTATGTCCATTTTGTTGGTAGCATTGGTGTGTAACATCAGTCGCTAGTAAACAAACTAAATTTGACTGTGTTGTGACTCATGGTTTTGATTCTGTGACAATATTTGTTTTTTCTTCATCAAACGTTTTATAGTAAGTAATATTTTCTTCGCTCTTCACTCTCTAAAAATGTGACCGAGTTTTTCAATTCATAGTGGTTTTATGCTNTAGTAAGTAATATTTTCTTCGCTCTTCACTCTCTAAAAATGTGACCGAGTTTTTCAATTCATAGTGGTTTTATGCTGTTACTTACAAGCATTATAATATAAATTAGGTTTGGTTTTTAAGGTTATATTTTTTTGTATTGTCATTTTAAAGATTTGGTGTATTAATGGGAGAGTTGATCCCACATCTTCGAGGAAGATATGGTCATAGGATCAAGTCTCCCGTATTGAGTTCCAATTGTTATAAAATAATGCGGTGATGACCTTTGTATCACCCCAAAACACAAAATTAGAGTCCATCAAATAGGAGTTTTACAAACAATGTAGTATTCATAATGAGAAGAATTGTGAATGAAACGTAGGTGCAAAAAAACTAGTACTGCCTGACTCTAATACTGTCGCAGCTGCTGTTACGGCCGTGAAAGAGGAGGTGTCCTTCAAAGGCACTGCCAAGAAATTCAACATCAATGTAATAACGCTCATGATGCGGATTAGAAGGGGTGGAGAGTGTTTGCCTGGATTCAAAAAGGTACATGTTTTTACTGATGAAGAACAACAACTTGCTGAATACCTTCTCCAAGCATCTCATCTAAATTATGGTTTAACACTGATGAAGTTACGAGAACTTGCCTATAAGTTTGCTAAGAAAAATCAGAAGAAGACTCCTTGTTCTTGAGAAGTAAAGGAAAGAGCAGACCAGGATTGGGAAAGAAGTTTTTGTTGTGGTATTTCCTAAAATCTTGGCTAATCGAACATTTTGTGTTTAACAATTGAATCAGTTATTTCAGAAACAACACATATAACAATTTAGGCCATTTTGAGTTAGAAGTGGATTTGTATATAGTTTTCCAAGACACATTGTTTGGCGCATAAAAACCACATGTAACATCAACTCTACCCAGTGAAATCTAGTAGTGAAGTTTGCATTTAGAGCAGAAACAACACACGTGAATCACTNAGTGAAATCTAGTAGTGAAGTTTGCATTTAGAGCAGAAACAACACACGTGAATCACTTGTGTTGTTTCTGCAGTGTAGGGAAATAATAATTATTTTCTTCTTCTAGCAAGTCTGCCAACAACCTTTTTTTTGTAGTAGGTTACAGCTAATATTCTTACCATCAATTTGTTAGTTCTCGCTCAGTTTTTCACAGTGCTGTGTTTGGAGGTTATTGTTTGTGTTTTTGTCCGAAAGTTGGGTACCTAAATCATGTCAAGTAGTGATTCTGACGAGTGCGTACAAGTGAAAAAAGAAAAGGAGTGATCAACAAAGAGACTTATCGCAGGAATGTAATCCGGAACTCAAGAGTGAAGGGGATTGTCTATCAGGCCTATTCGGGTAAGGAAGTTNGAATGTAATCCGGAACTCAAGAGTGAAGGGGATTGTCTATCAGGCCTATTCGGGTAAGGAAGTTCCGTCTAAGGTCCAAAAGACCTACCATTGTAGTTGTACCGATCGGTGTTACTTCAATATCTCAGAGGAAGCTCGAAACGAGTTGTGGAATTATTTCCGCAGTTTCGATAGCAGCTTACGATTTATACAGTTTTTGCAAAGTGTTATTGAGGAAAGGGCGCCAAAAAGGAGACGCTAAAAAAAAGGATTCCTTTACAACAACAAGAAAGTGATAGTAATGATACTAGTTTTACAAACAAAGCCAAGGGAAAAAGTTTTTTTTTTCCTATAACGCCAAGGTTGACGGAAAACTGCAACCAGTTTGTAAAAACACGTTCATGACATTGTATGGTGTGACTCCAGAATGTGTTCGTCGTCTTTGCAAATTGTTAGTAGAAAACAAAACTCCAAAAGACTTGACAGGTTTGAACCGAAGCGAGAATGCAATAAGTAGTGACATCTGCTCAAAGATTCATAACCAGATTTCCAAGTATAAGGTCAAAGAAACTCATTACGGCAGGAAACCAAAAAATTACTTGGATGCCATGCTCAACATCAAAATAATGCACGAGATGTTTTCACAAGAGCACCCTGAATGGTTGGGTGTCGTGAAATACAGCTTTTATTGTATGTACTTTCAAGAAAATTTTGACTTTTCCTTCAGTAGACCACAAGTGGACGTCTGCTCAAAATGTGAGAGTTTCTCTCCCAAAATGAAGAATTCGACTTTATGTGACAACACAAAGAGGAATGCTGCAGCAAAACAGATGATGCACAAACGTTGTGCCAAAAAGTTTTACACCACCTTAAAGGAGGTATGTGAAAACAAGGACAACGACACAGTAGCGATAGCATTCGACTTCATGCAGAATCAACCACTGCCTCTGATCCCTGTGCAGGAAGTGTTCTACTTACGCCAGTTATGGGTGAACGTATTTTGCATTCACGACCTTAAAACTGATAAGGCAAACCTATACTTGTACCATTAGGGTATCGCAAAGAAATCCCCTGACGAAGTGTGAATTTTTTTATGACACTACATTAAAACATTACCTCCTACAGTAACTTAACTTCTGTTGTTTAGTGACGGGACTGCAGGTCAAAATAAGAACCACACAGTTGTTCAGTTTTTACTTAGTTTGTGTGACAACGGTACATTTGAAATAATTCAACATATTTTTCCTGTTCGCAGACATTCTTTTCTCCCTTGCGACCGCAATTTTGGAACTCTGAAACGCAGACTAAAGAAAACTGATCGCCTTTATACTCCTCAGCAGTATGGGGAACTCTTTTCAGAAGCTAGCATACTCTGGAAAATTCACCATACACCACGCTACCACTGACTACATCCTTTCTTTCAAAGCTTGGTGGCCACCACACTACACGAAAACAGCTTTCTCTGACGAGAGTATAAGTCTAGGGATTCCCAAAAGTCAGATAAAAAGTTATAAAGAGTTTGAGTACAACAATGATAGAAAAGGAAAAGTGCAAGGAGTTCATTTCTGGATTGCTAGGAAGTACTTTTACACTGAGAAAGACAAAAACTGCTCCAGTGCAACCATCTGCCAAAGTATATCCAGCTGGACATGTCACAATCTATGAGGAAAAGATTCCCGATCTCAAGAAACTTGAGGACTATGTTGTCGGTTATGAAACATTCTAGAACGAGATTTTCAACTGGCCTACTTTGAACTCTAATGCTGTTGCGACCCTAGACTCCGACTTTGAAGATGAGTGAGGCTGATGTGACCACAATCGTACGTGGAGTCTGATGAGCAGTTCACACTTATTACAATAAATGTTCTTTTTTCTAAGTTGGTAGATGTGAATGTTCAGACATAATTTTTTTTGGTCATTTCTTCTTTTAAAAGCAATAAAAGTAAAAAAAAAAAGTTAATAGATTACTTTTGTTGAAAAAAACTATTTCCTGCAAAAACAACACATGTGAAATTTGTTGAAAATGTTATATTTTGATTTCTGATGAAATTTTTTCATCAAAAACTTGTCAAATAATGTAAATATAGTTTATTTACAATGTAAATTTTTCCCAGATTTTTAATGCACAAATTGTGTGAGCTACACAGTTTTTTGTTGTTTGCTCAAAATGTGAAAAATGTAACATGTGTTGTTTCTGAAATAACTGATTCAATTGAGATGTTGACTTTTACCTTTCTGTATCTGTGGGCAAAGGAAATATCCATGCTCCTTTTAGCATATTGAACACATCATTATTTTATATTAAATTGTGATTGCTCAACTGCAGAATCTTCATTTTTGTCATTATGTATTTATGATACAAATAATATTTTCAGGGACAACCATCAGCATGAAAAGCCACCTTTCCGTGAAATATCTGCATAGGTATACAAAGAGTACCAGTCAAAGTATGCTGACTCCATACATCATAAAATGCCCCAGCAGAAATCGCTTACACAGGAAGCAATCAGTAAATTTGTCCCTAAACAAAACTGGTCACCAGAAAACAAAAAAGAAGTTACACATAAAATAGCTAATTTTGTTGTCGTTGAACTCTATTCATATTCAGTAGTAGAGAAGAAAGTGTCTACCTTCAGTATGTTCTTCCCTGCAGAACAACGTTCATTATACCACAACTGTATCATGACACAAGGTCCAAAGTAAGTTCTGAAATGCAGAGCCACATGGAAGAAGATGTGAAGTCCGTTTCACTTACGACTATGGTTAGATCTCATGTGCAGTTTAGTTGCCTCTAACTAACTTTGCATCATATGACAAATAACTTAAAATTTAAATCTACCATGGTAAACTGTTTCCACATGAAAGCTTCACATACTGCAGCCAACATTGAATTTTCTGAGCTTTTTTCACAGTTACAAATTCCAAATCATATCCCAATATATGTTTTAACAGATACTTCCTACAACATCAAAGTTGCTGTGAAGAATTTAAATTGGAATGGTGTTTGCATGTACTCTCCAGCTGGTAATCCCTCAGAAATTGTTGGCCACTACACAGGAAGTACTTCTGCAAAACAAAGTCTTCTTGAAAAGCAGAGACAAATGGGTATTCCAGAACTTGAAGTCATACAAGATGTTGATATTCAATGGAGCTCAGAACTTTAAATGCTGGAATGACTAGTAACGCTCGAAGAAGCCGTAGCTGACGAGTTAACTTCGGAAAGTTATGATACTGATATCTTGACCTTAACAGACTGGAAAACCATAACCGGGACCATTAAAGATTTTTAACAAATTGCAAAGGCAACTAGCGAGATAAGTGGTGAATTGTATCTTACTTTATCTATGGTGGTACCACTCCTCCAAGGAATTGAGTAATGCTTGAACAATAAGGAACCTGGCAGTGTGTTTGCACAAAATATACTAAAAGGCATAAAATCACAGTTTCCCTTGATATCACAGGATTGAATGTACCAAATTGCCACTGAAATTTACTCTCATTTTAAAGCAGATGCACTTCTTATTGAAAGTCAAGTTCTTGTTATAGAGTACATCACAACTATGGTTAAAAATATGTGCAAATAACAAGAAAAAGAGGCCTAAAGGCTCCGAGACAGCAAGCAGCATTTCAGATAAATTCCAAAAAACTGATTATTGGGCTTGGTTGGAAAAAATCCCAAGCAAAAATCCTTTGCACCTCCAGAGCTGCTGAAAAGCAGGAAATGAAGTGACACAATACCTTGAAATGGAGAGGATTTTCAGACATGACAACCTTCTAGAGTTGTGGCGTAACCACAGTGAGCAATTCCCCCAACTTCAAAAAGTTGCAAAACATTATTTCCCAATTCCTGCAAATCAGGTTGCAGTGAGAGAATATTTTCAACAGGTGGTAATGTGGTTACAGCTCACCGAGAAGCTTCTCCCTGCTCATGTAGAACAGCTTATCTTTTTGCATGAACATTAAAAAAGACTTTAACAATACTTTATTTCCACCTGTCAATAGCAAAATGTCTGCAGAACTCTGTACAAAGTACACCATTCTTTACATTAATTTTACTTGAAAATTTATAGTACTGTAAGTGTGTCTGTAAATTCTTTGCTGGAAAAAATCACACCAAATGGTGCTTTTAAATATTACTGATGCAGATAGCTATTTCATGTAAGTTAGAGCCCTCAGATGTGTTAACCTTTATGTGTAAGAGAAATGTTAAAAATATATTACATTGTAAGACAGAAGATTAGTGTAGCTGTTACAAGTAATTTTTGTTTTTAAAATTTTTAGCATTACTAACATTATAAAAATAATCTTTGATAAATAAAAAATAAAAGTCTGTTACTTATAAACTATGTTTGTCTGTACAAAACTGGAACTGTTTTTATGAAATCTAAACATTTTTAAACCCAAAATACAATATTCAAAAACTATTAGTAAATTTATAAAAAAAAATTTTTTTTTTTTANTTTTTTTATTATTTAAAACAGAAAAACCACTGTATTTGCACACCCCTAAAAATGAGTAATTATGCTTTGTCGTAATGTGATTTCCTATGAACACTGTATAAATACAACGGTTGTGTGTGGCAGCCTGTGGAAAGCAGTGGTACGGAGAGGCTTGCCAGGCATGTCAAGTGCGGTGACCCACCACGTGGAGCGCTGCCTCTGCCCCCCTGGGTACGTGGGCCTGTCCTGCGAGCAGTGTCAGTACGGCTACACCAGGGTTGGTCAGGGGGAGTGCAAGAGGTGCAACTGCCATGGACATGTTGCGACCTGTGACCCTGCCTCGGGTCAGTGTGGGGTAAGAACATAAGTGCTAATTGCTACTACAACTGTCGGTCACGTGTAACAGAAAATGTCCATTGCATTATGGTATTAATGTTAAAATCCATTGATTGTTTATTCATTCATGCAATATATTTTATTTCATTATGTATATATGAAATATGTATTGCATACACACNTCCATTGATTGTTTATTCATTCATGCAATATATTTTATTTCATTATGTATATATGAAATATGTATTGCATACACACCGTGTGTGGGCTGGACTGCCAGCCGTATTATCAGAGGAACTTGGGTTGTTGGACACAGCCTGTCAGTCTTGAGCTTCCAAACCCAGAGAGCCTAATTGTAGAAGTAGAGTGTTTTCTAATGTAGCACTGCACCTGATTGTACAACATTAACAAGAAGTACACACACCACCAAAGCTGTCAGAAAAGTACTATGAGTATATGCATTCTACATGGATGAATATTGCACACACAGTAGAACTTTATTAAAGAACCCCTTATGGATTCCAGAAATAAGGTAGTAATGATGTAGTATTATTAATTATCGGGATACGTGGTTCATTTTCTTTCCTTTTGCGAGGCTTTGTAATATTTTATCGGGATTCGAAGTTCTTGCCATTGTGGTTAGTTTTTCGTGGTAATTATGGTTATCGAGCATACGTTTGATTTTTCGAAATCTTAGTTTTGTTACGCGTCAGCATTAGAAGATAGAAGCTTTCCGAAATGCAGGTCGACAGTTTTTATTCTAAAAGGTTTGATTATTTTTTACCGATGATGCAGTTCGGATGGCTACGCAGTTCGCTGGCGGATGCCGGCTGCCATACTTTTATTTAGTTACGTTTTGATACTCTTAGGAGAGGGGGGGAGGGACAGGCACGCAGCAACAATTACTGTGTGTGCTTATCACCGGCGAGCAGTAGACAACCAGCACTCGCCGAGGCCGCGTCAGGCGTGGCAAATAGTCCCCACACCGGCAAACTTTATCCTGCTCGTTTATTTCTCCACCAGTGTGGGAGGTCGCTACCTGTATTTCTTCTTGCATAACAAGTTTTCAAGGCGTAAATGAATAATTAAACTACTGTGGCGCTGCTCTCTGTTTCTTTGCCTGTGAAGCTGTTCGTGACTCTGCATATAGGATGATTGAATGAGAACTGTTTTATTAAATGATAAATAAAAGTACAAAGTAATAAACCGGAACTTGACTTTATTTGTTTGGCGCATTTAAAGTTTCATGCTTCTACCCATTGAGCTAACTGAGCTGTAATTTCCATTCCTTAATACTGACGGTGGAACGTTACAAGGTCATTAAGACAGGTCAGTCACTACAAATATTTTGGGAAATTGTTGACTGATTTTGACGCACCCCCAACCTCTATGTATCAAAATTTGCCATTTTTTGTAGTAGGTCAGTGTTCAATCGTTTCTAGCGCAAAAATGATGTTTTTAAAATTAAATATAAATTTATTTTAACAGGCTGATATCTTCTGAAAAAGACGATGTCCTAGAGGCATATACTTAGCCTTCCCTTGTTATCCCAAAATGTTAAAAACCTTGAGCGTTGTGCGGTTGTACCAAGCATTCTAAGTTCATGTTCAATCATCTCTGGCGTAAAATCAACATGATTTTTGCGTGGAATAATAATTTCATTCAGTATAGTAGTTAGACATGTACTGAATAAAATGATACCTCACACATGTCTACATGGCCTCCATGTGTTGTCATATTGCGCAGCGACCAAGTGCAAAGTCAATTTTCTGTGGCTTCTTTCAAGAAAATGGGAGGATTTAATACCGAAATATTTATTTATTTCAATAGACATTTGTTGCCTGAATAAACTGGTGCCCTTGAAGAGCATATACGAAANAATGATACCTCACACATGTCTACATGGCCTCCATGTGTTGTCATATTGCGCAGCGACCAAGTGCAAAGTCAATTTTTTGTGGCTTCTTTCAAGAAAATGGGAGGATTTATTACCGAAATATTTATTTATTTCAATAGACATTTGTTGCCTGAATAAACTGGTGCCCTTGAAGAGCATATACGAAANTTACCGAAATATTTATTTATTTCAATAGACATTTGTTGCCTGAATAAACTGGTGCCCTTGAAGAGCATATACGAAACCTCGTCGTCAATTAATGTGCTAGCATTGATTACCTGTAAGGCAAGTGCCAAGTTTGAGTTATTAATTACAGAAGGTGATAAAGAAACCAATTTTAATGACCATATTTATTCGCCTCTGTGTCAAAAATTACAATTTTTTAAAATGAAATATTTGTATTAACTTTAAAATACGATGTAGGGGTCAACAATATTTGATTGTTGTGAAGTAATGTTACTACCATAGATAAAGAGTTGCTTCACATGCCGTTGGTGAGGGAGGGGAGGGTCAGGGAGGGCAGGCCACCGCCAGCTAATGGCGTGCTCGATCTATAACCTGCCAGTCACCTACAAACCAAAGCTATGGACTGTTTGCTTCCCCTCTCCCAGGTCTTCTCTCACACATTTGACTTTGCATGCTACCAATATTGCTCTTCAGGCGCTTACAACCACACCCCACAGATTGCTTGCTTGCTCTGCATACAATATTTGT
The DNA here is from genome assembly GCA_002778355.1 of Clitarchus hookeri. Taxonomy (NCBI): domain Eukaryota; kingdom Metazoa; phylum Arthropoda; class Insecta; order Phasmatodea; family Phasmatidae; genus Clitarchus; species Clitarchus hookeri. The sequence goes on along the minus strand of NQII01000397.1, from coordinate 1,142,409 downwards.
ACGTACGCCATTGCAGTAGACTTTTTGATACATCTGTCCATATTGTTACCCTTTGAGTACTGTGGGCAAATGTGAGCTTTACACTACTTTACATATCTCTTTAAAACACTTCAACATGCAAAATTTTGTAAATTTTATAGTTCTGTATGCTGTATAGATTATTCTATCTTTTGTATTGTTCACCACAAGAGATTGTGTTGTGTTTTTTTNTTTATAGTTCTGTATGCTGTATAGATTATTCTATCTTTTGTATTGTTCACCACAAGAGATTGTGTTGTGTTTTTTTTATTTATTGAGTAAAAAACAGCAGACTTATGTAGTTGATGTGACTTGAGCGGTAAATGAAATTGTGTGGTNTTTTTTTATTTATTGAGTAAAAAACAGCAGACTTATGTAGTTGATGTGACTTGAGCGGTAAATGAAATTGTGTGGTAGTGCTTATATTGACATGAGGCGGAAGGATACACAAACTGAAAAAAGAAAACAACTAACTACAAATGGCTTTCAAAAGTTAACAGCAAATGGCTTTCAAAAGTGCTCACTGTACTGTAAACAGTCTACATATAGTGCAACAAGTTGGCTCTCTTTCCAATCATTTGAACGAAATTACAAGTCCACATAAAAGGATTAGTTTGTCAACAATTGTACACAAAATAAAGCTAAAAACATTTGCAAATCTGATTCCCTAAAAAAACTAACCATAAGTCATCAACAAACAGTACTGAAAACCAAGAGAAATCCAAGTTATAACACGAGCAACGTGAGAAGGCAAGCGAGTGAGAGCACAATGGCAGGACAAACACATGGCAGTAGTCGTGTGCAAAAACATTGGGCTGCCTCAGGACTGGAGGGTGGGTGGAGAGGGTATTGGCTAGTGCTGGCAGCCTAGGGCGGTGGTATCTACCTGGTGGTTCTCAAGTAGCTTTGCAACATTGAACGTTAATAAGAAATTATTGGAAGGACTTACAATGTTGATTCCAACGCACAAATGAAGCCACACACTTAAGGTTTTATGTTTACATATCGTTTATGGTTCAATGTGACTTCCATCGGTTATACGGCAGACATCCCATCTGAAGTCAATATCCTCCCACATGTGATGTGGCATCATTACTGTCACGTCAGCAACTGCGGCAGTTGTTAAGTTTCAAATTTTGGCCACATTTGCAGGTAAGGGTGCCACATACACTCAATATTTAACGTAGCCCCACAAGGAAACATATATCTGTGTAAGGTTGGAAGAACGAGCTGGCCATACTATCGGTGTGGCCCGGCCAATCACATCTCCAAGGTAATGGGCGTTTTGCTGGAAGTGTGTGTGTCCTTCCAAGTCATTTTCGTCAAGTTGAGGAATGAGAAACTGTTGGAGCTTTTCCTGGTACACAGTGCAGTTAATGGTCGTTTCCATGAAGATAAAGGGTCCGTATACTTTATCTTCGTTGATGGCACAAAACACATTCACTTTCATGTTCCAAGGAGACACCGGGATTTTCACTACCCTAAAACGTGCAGTTATGGCGGTTGACTTTGCCAGCGACATGGAATGTGCTTCGTCACTGAAAATGACCTAGTCCTAAAATTGTTTTTAGTCTTCATTCCGCAGCAACATTTCCATACAGAATCCCTAGCATGCACGTTTATCACAGTCTGAAACAGCCTGTACTATCGATACTCGGTACAAAGTTAAGTATAAACATTTTCGTAAAACACACCACATAGTCATTTGTGGAATCCCATTTTCCCAGAATGCACGTCTCATTTACTTGCGTGAACTTTGAGCAAAGCTTTCTCTAACTTGTTCCACGACATCTTCAGAAACACGTCGCTTGCCAGTTTTCACATTATGGTTACAGAACATCCCGTATCAACAAAGTTCCTGTGCCAGGAATAATTAGTGGCCTACTTGGTGGTGTTTTGTGATGCTGGGTGCGGAATTTCCTTTGTACTTGTTTCACTGACTTTGTTTCTTTCTACCAAAACACACAACGAGCTCGCTCTGCACCTTGATCATACTGGTTGATAGCGCTGGCAGTGGCACTTTTTTGTACTACTGTCTGTGTACATAAATCTTGAAGGGTGTGACTTAATTTGTGCATTAAAATCAACATCATACGTCCTCCCAATAATTTTTATTAACGTTCAAATTTGTAATGTTACTTTAGAATCATCCTGAATTTTTAGAAATGCAATACATCCAGTACATTGCTCACCAAGATAAATGCAACATGTAGCAATCAAAGAGATTGCCACAAATTTATTTTCCTGCAGATTTCCTTCAAATGTTTAATTTTTTTCACCCATATTTTTTAAGGTTCCTCAAAAAAGAGTTGTTATAGAAGGATGGTGCAATAAATGGCGTCAATATAGAGAGGTCCTACTGTATTTGTTAACACTGTAAAATATTTTTGTAGAATTTACTTATTTAAATGTTTAAAGAAAGTTCATAAAATGTATAGTTAATAAAAATTTTAACTTATTTCCATTTTGCAGGCTTCAGAAAGAACATTTTGCAAATAAATGTTCATCAGGCACAATCATTTTAATAACTACTTCAATGGTATGTAATAAAAATAGTATTGTTGTTTACAAATATTATTAATAATTTATTTTATGCATTATTATTTCAGTTACAAAAATGATTACCTTTACTGACTCTGTGGCCATGTGGTCATGAGTAAAATGGTTGGCGCAATGCAACTTCATATTGTACCACCAGTCAAATTTGATTTTTTCACACCACCTGAGTGGCCCAAGTGGATCAAGAAATTCAAACAATTCCATTTATAAGTTGTTTATAAAGTATNCCATTTTGCAGGCTTCAGAAAGAACATTTTGCAAATAAATGTTCATCAGGCACAATCATTTTAATAACTACTTCAATTGTATGTAATAAAAATTAGTATTGTTGTTTACAAATATTATTAATAATTTATTTTATGCATTATTATTTCAGTTACAAAAATGATTACCTTTACTGACTCTGTGGCCATGTGGTCATGAGTAAAATGGTTGGCGTAATGCAACTTCATATTGTACCACCAGTCAAATTTGATTTTTTCACACCACCTGAGTGGCCCAAGTGGATCAAGAAATTCAAACAATTCCATTTATAAGTTGTTTCCATGATTATGCTAGGTTGTTCGACTTTATCTACTGAGACACACTGCAGGTTTGTTTTTTTGTTTTCTAAGTCTCTCACAAATTTTACAAAGCTTTATCAGTAAAAGCATTTTAGTTGTCCATCATCTTCATGTCAGTAATTCTCCAATTTTTCCTTTTTTATGTAATTATTTTGTTCTCGCAGCTATTACACTTTACTTTGAAGAATAAGTTGCAGGAAGTATTTATACATATGTAGCTGAAATCGTTAAGTACCACCAGAGACATTACTTGCATCCCTACAAACCATGAAGTATGGGGAAAGTTTTGGCTTATTATGTGTGGTTATTTTTAATTGTAAACAAAGCACAGACCAGTCAGTTTACATACCACGTTACCAGCATTATGTCATCATTTCTGACTCCCCTTTTTGCTTCATATTTACCAATAGCAGAATTAGCGGACAATCACTAAATATAATAAATGCAGCCAGACAAAAAATAGTTCACTGTGACTGAAAGGGTAAACATGACAATGTGTTAGGAAATATTTGCATAATATTTGTGACTATCTACAAAAATTAGTGACTATCCATATTATCATTTTGTAGTTTAGTTCATTCACAGGAAGTTCACACTTTTATGAAGCCATACTCAAGTTCTACTTTCATTCTACTTTGGGGTACAGATTAGATATCCTTCCATTATTTGTAAATGAGAACACTGCCATTTGACTTCTATATTTCAACTGTCAAATACTATGACTTTCAGATATCCAAAGAATGTTGACATATTTCAAAAAGAGTAATATATAAATATTTACAGTTTACACCTATGGCCATATCTAGGTTGGATTTCTGACTTTTTAATAATGTCTGTATTAATGATATCTGTATTGGTATATCATATCATATCGTATTGGTATATCATATTACTCTATCTACTCACTTCTAAGATGAACCTCTTTGTGACTTTTTGAGATTTGTAAATGGGCTGTTTCTTTTTATCGTTGGCATCTTACATTCACCAGCGTATTCAACAAATGTCAGTATAAAAAAATTATGTCTTTAATCTCACAAGCCGNCTCTATCTACTCACTTCTAAGATGAACCTCTTTGTGACTTTTTGAGATTTGTAAATGGGCTGTTTCTTTTTATCGTTCGCATCTTACATTCACCAGCGTATTCAACAAATGTCAGTATTAAAAAAATTATGTCTTTAATCTCACAAGCCTTGAATACATGTAATTTGATATTGTTAATATAAAATTCATCAGCAGAAACAACCTACTCATGAAAAATATTTATTGCAGAAATGTAAACAAACCTTCGAATAGATTTAATGGCACAACGTTGTAATAATATAGTTGACACAGGAGAACTCTAGTAGTCACACTTGTAACTATGTATAATTGGTCAGGATGCCATTTTGTTTCACTAAAATGTCGAAAGTAATGTCTCATAATGTTACCAGTCAATATGTGAAGAAGTTACACATCCTACTGAAATATATATACATTTATAGTAAAAAAATGAATGACCTTAATTCTGGAAATCATGAGGTTTAATTTTAGGAAGGTTCTACTAGTTTAAATATACATGATATACTAACTTTATTCAGTAATTTTAAGTATTTGCCATGAAAAGGAAAGTATACGGTTCAACAACATGCCATGTCACCAATTTCGCCAACTTCCAAGTCATAACTGTCCCACCATCACATCTGAAAACGTTTTTTAAGCATTAGATCATTAAAATAAAATTACATTTTAATCATAGTGTGTGAATTCCAATGGCACTGTTTTGCAAGTCTAAAATATGGTATAATAGGAAATATGTAACTGTCATTTGCATGCTACAAGTAGTGAGATACCTGACAAATGTGAAAAAGCAATGAAGTTAAAGGAAAAAATCATATTCTGCTTTTACAATTATTTTCCTCCCGGATAAAACACAAATAGACTAGGACCTACACACCATATTTTATGCTGATGAAACCATAAAAAATAAATATTTGAAATAAGAATGTACAATGAAACATGTTTCCGCCAGTGTTACCTGAAAATGTTAATATTCAACAAGAAATCTTTACTTTACTACTAGTGTACCAAAACTCAATAACATTTTACAAGTGAAGTATTTCTAACTAGCTGTTGCCAATGCCGCACTGCTCTCACCATTTTTAAATAATATTTATTATTAAGTGAATATTACATTTTAGAAACAAAATACAATTCTGTATAATTGTATTCACTTCATTTATGTATTATTTTGATAAACTAAGTTATAGTTGTATACAAATTCAAATAAAAAATCTTAGAAATTAATTAATTCTTTTATTTTGCAAAAATTTTTTGACATTAAGTGTAGTTGGGATCAGAAATTTTGATAATAAGCACCACATATGCTTGAAGACTAAAAATTAAAAATAATAAGATACAGTCCTTATTATACCTAACCTTCTTTGCATTGAAGTAATGTTTATTTCAGTCCGCATAACACTGTCCATCTTCATTCTCAAACTTCATTACTCCAAACACCTTTCCTGCCGACTCAGCAAAGACAGAAATAGTCACGTCATTAAGAAATGATTTTAAAAACTAATAAAATTTATATTTGATTTAATAAACTATGCAGAATTCAAGATCTTGTGATCACTAGTTTTAATGCCTTACTATTGAGAAAGGGCACGTAAGCAAATCTTTTAACACTAGTCCTCAATACACTAGCGTATCAGTAACAGGCTGGTGCACACTGCATGTGCTGCCTTGAATTTATTATAACATTTTACATGCTAGGTTTGTAATGTTTCTCGTGCGTAGACTCAAATGGAGTTCCCAATAAATATTAGCTCCTACTAGCTCAGTTTGAAAGCATGGTACTCTGAACAGAAAAAAAAAGTTTTTTGATAAAAAGAGCACCAATAATAAATAAATAAAGGATAAAGCTCTAAACTGTTCACCAAAAATTTATTGCTGTTTCTTCTACGATATCGGCATACAAAAACATTTATCACTCTCAGCAGTAAAAACAAGAAAGATACAGAATCGCAGCCTGTTAATGTTCACTTGAAATACTTCTCACTAAGAAGACGGGGAAAAAATCACTACTTTCTCTCCCGGCGCCCTAGTGACTCCTCACACCGGCAGAAATAAATTTAATAGATTTAGGTTAGTCCAAAATTATGAAAGAAGGTTGAAGTCACTGGTGTTGCCGGTGTGAGTTACGATGGTCACTCGCTGCTCCTCTCTAGATGAGCACTTCTTGGCTTGGGTTACTTCTGTTACTGGCAAGGGTCGTACCTGCTCTATATATTGATCAAAAGTTTCATCATTTCAACATGGCTCAATCAATGCATCGCGTGATGCGGTAACTTTAAAAATAGCACACAAATGCGGATGTGGCTCTGAAAATATAGTATTGCATTCGTGTGGCGGGTCACGTCAGCCAAATGTGACCACCTGCAGTTTCCTTTTTTCATCATGTCTCGCAACACAACAGCTTACTAACCCAATGAAAAAGTGCAATGTCATCAAATGATGTCTACTACTACTGTTGAATGACTCAAATAAAATAATAAATTTGGCAAAATGGAAATCTATAAAATACAATCAAGTTATTATTGCCACAATATTTATAAATACTAAGAGTTACTATGCTTTACAGAAATATAGAAAAATTAAATAGTTCCCGAATGTATCAATTACTATATACTGCAACATTACATGTTCTCCACCTTATGTGTAACTGACAGAACTTTAAGGAATATGTATGTAACATTGCACCTGCTTGTAGTAAATAGCCATCACAAGGATACAAAGTTACAGGGCTATAGCTGCATGCAGTTGGTTGCTTGCTGACTGTAAGTAATGTTCTGCAGGCATGTGAACACAACACAGCAGGGCCTAAGTGTGAGGAATGCCTGCCAGGGTACTACGGAGATGCGAAACGTGGTACCCCATCAGACTGTCAGCCTTGTGCCTGTCCTCTCCTGGATCGTGCCAACAACTTCAGCCCCACCTGTGAGAAGCAGGGAGAGGCCGCCGGGTTCTACATCTGCACTGCGTGTTCTCAGGGCTTTGCAGGCTACCACTGTGACAAGTAAGCACATACACACATTCATTGGTTCAATCCGTCTTGTTTATTTTTTATTTTATTGTTTTGCGCATGCCTAACAGCTCTAGACCTATTTACAGGACAGCACAGGGTAGGGAATTGGAAGGGTGTATGTATTAGAACCGCAACAACAGGGGGTGGGAAAACCACTTTAGGAAAAAGCCACCCCCACTGCAGCCAGCCGGGATCAATCTCTTGACCTCCAGATTGTGAATTAGACACACTACAGCATAACCAAACATGCTCAGTTTTAATTTCACTGTGCTCAGTACTACTATTGTCCAAGTTTCAGCTGCAACATAGGAGCAATATGTTACAAATTATAGGTTCAAATGTTATAACAATTTATTAGGCCTTTCTTCTGTTAATCCTTAGTGCCCTATGCCTACACATCAAAAGTTGGTTGTTGTGGTATAATTGCAGTGAATTGGTTGGCAAAATTATTTCCTTCAACTGTTATTACAAATGATAAACACTAGTAGTTCCCACTAGACTTGAATTTCTTTATTCTTATTGCTGTTAAAATGTTTTCGAATTATTGATAATTGTTACACTAAGATCTTATTTTATGTGTTTAACCAGCCAAATTAATTCAGTTAAATAATTTCAGTTTTCCTTGTGGGACCAAGTGAAGACTTTGTGTCCAATATAGCAATTTATTACATTAAAAATTTATTTATAATTTTGAAGTGAATTTGGGAAAACTGCACAAGGATATGAAAAAATGTGAAGAGGTAAATAATGCAGAATTTACTTCTTTCATGACTAAAGTTAAATTAAGATCACAAATAATGATGTTTTGTGAGTTTGTGTGACGATTAACTGCCACCTGCCTAAAAAATCTTTTAACTGTGTCGTGTAACAGTAGTATAATGATTTAGTTCCTCATTCCCATTCTTTATTTTGTTGCCAACTGACCTTGACAAAGTTCACGTCACTGCTAACTGTGTCTGTCAAAGGAAATGTTTAGGAAAAATGTCTTATTACAACCAAGGAATCAAACAAAGTATAATATGTAATGAAGTATGGATGCCAGCTTACAAGGCCTGAAAACTGGCAGAAACCTGGACTAATCATTATTTTATCAAGAAGGATTACAAATCAGTACAATCATATTGTTTTGTATGAAATAAAACTATAAATAAGTATTTTGTTTGTCCAAGATCATATCTTGAGAGAAATAAGTATTCATTTTTGTCAAGGTTATGAACTAGGTCATCCCTGGTGGCACGTAGCCAATCTTCCAAGTTTGTTCAGGGAGGAATTCGTTCATTTTTGTTCACCCAAGTGCATCATCTTCCACTTAGTGACACATCTGTTTGAGAGTGAGTTATCTCTAAGATAAGTGTGGCAACACTGTAGTACACGATGATGTTACCGTTAGTTCAGTTCATGTGTGGTGTACGAACATTCTCGTACTGTTTACTATGAGTATTGTGAAGTATTAACCCAAATGTGTTTAATTTTACTGCGTCAACATGGGTTATGGGCGCAGGACGTGCCGTGTTACTGTTTTTACTGGTGTGTTTATTTTTAACATCGCGAAGCAGTCGTAGGAGTGAATAATACAAACATTTCCTCATCACTTAACACCTGGTCGTGAGCAATAACTTGCAACATGGCGTCGTCCATGCTAATGTTTGTGGAAAAACTGAAAAGTAGAGAAAATTACGCATCTTGGAAGTTCCACATGAAAGCCCTCCTGAAACTTGAAGATCAATGGGATTTAGTTCAGGGTACGGTAAAGCCTGAATATACGAAAGATAAGGACAGGAAAGCATTGTCTAAAATTTTACTTCTCGTGGAAACTGAACTCATTTACCACACAGAAACCACAAAGGAAGCATGGGACAAGATTCAGCTGCTGTTCGAAGACTCAGGGTTAACAAGGAAAGTCGGACTACTTCGGCAGCGTATACTAACGAGACTGAATAATTGTGGCACCGTTGAAGAGAATCCAAGCAAGATAATTTCCACCGCACATCGTCTGTGAGACGTGAGGTTTGATATTAGTGACGAGTGGATTGGCACATTGCTTCTGGCCAGGATTCCTGATGAATACATTATCATGAGCATAGAGGCTTCGAGGGCTAAAATTGCCGGAGATTCTATTAAAACTTTTAAGACAAACACGTCCAACATGGAGGCCACGCTCTGTAGATACGAAGGTAAACAATACTCTCAGGTTGCGCTCTATAGTTCACAAGTTATGCATTCTGCAGAAACAAACAAATCCCCTCGGTGCTTTAAACGTAACCGCATGGGACATTTTGCTTCTAAAAGCAAATGATCATGACAGAACTGGTAGAAATGGGAAAAATGGCATTCAAATGCATTTCTAACCTGCATGGTTTCCAGTGAGAACCCAAGCAATCCTCTGTGCTACTTGGATTCTGGTGCGTCAATTCACCTGACAAGAAGAAAGCCAGATTTATGTGAAGCAGTTAACAAACCCGCAGTGGAAATCTACGCTGCCAATAATCAGCCGTTGAGAACAGAAGTTGTGGGTAATGTAGAAATTGAAATAGAAGTTGGTAATACTACCATGATGTGAGGTCCAGGGTGGAGGATGGTAGAGATGTCTTAGATGCACTGTTGCTCGTGCTAAGTTCTGGAGGGAAATACTCACCAGAGGCATCTTGCTGGTTTCTTAACGGCTGCTCTACTGTGGTGGGTTGTGGCCGAACCACCCAGGTGGCTAGGCTGTTCTTCCGGTCCTCTGTGTCTCAATTGAAGATGAGTTAATTAAGGTGTGTTAGACTGCTAGCCGTGGGCAGTCGCGGTCGGCCCAGTACTGCCGCGGGTGCCTGTTGTGAGGTGGACAGTTATGCTGATATGGAATTAACTAAATGTGGAGTTGTACGGCCACTCCAAATGCCAATTACACACTGATGAAAGTACATTTTACACTGAAAAACTCTTAGAAACCCTGAAAAGGGCTTGTTGGTGGGTCCAGCTCCCTATATGTCGTTAAGTGGCTAGGTCTGTAATCAAAAATGCTTGACTAGTGATTGAAGCCATTTATTAATTTTTTGTTACAGTACATACCATGGTGACGGTGCTCATATTGTAGTTTAGCAGACCCTATGCACTAAGCCGTCGAGGGCTAATGCGAGAAAACTGAGTTATAGGGCGTAGTTAAGATCGTGGGGCTATGAGATTGCAGGAGGTGGAGAGGCACTCCTCCCGGGCAATGAAGTTATGTTAGGTTAAATGTTCCAGTTGAGAAAAGTGCAAAACTATTGTTCTTGATGACGGACAAAGAGAAGTTGTTGAATTGCCCAGGAGTCGCGGACCGCGCGACCTACTCTGATGAATGCCCACTTCAGACTAAATGGCTACCAGCATCTTTCCGGCCACTTGCCATGAAGATGCCGGAAGTCGGAAAATGCGTGAGCTGAAAAGAAAGTGAAAATTCGGTCAACTCCTTAATTGACATAATAAGTGATTGAGAAAATTACCTTAACTGATTTGGGGTTTGACATTGGCCGTAACAAAAAGTTACATGTTCTAAATTCAACACACACAACTTAAATATTCATGACAACACACTTTTGTGTTGCTAGGTTTACTTGTACGTTTGACTGATGACGTGTCTATGTGAGTCTGTAAACTTTGTGACAGCTGAAAACAAAACATATACAATTCTGCATTTATTATACATAAAGAAATGAAATAAAACTGACGTACCCCTAGTCAGGTGATGCCTGTAGGGGTTGCACTTAGGTTGGCACGGGTGAAGTCCATGCCTCAAGTAGGAAGTCGTTGCACTTCACTGTTGATGTAATTTGAAATTACGTTGAAATACACTTTATACTCGTTGTTTACACTTAGGGTGAAATGGTAATCATTTAGACAATGCTCTTCGTGGCCACTAACACTCTGAACACTGCACAATGACGCTGGATCTTCGTATGCGTCCTGATCAGGGGCGCTATGAAGTCTGATGTTGCCTTCACGCGTGCTGTGCCCTGATGGCACAGCATTGAGTGTGAGCACACGTGACAGTTGGTTTGGATCCGAACCACGAGGCTGTTCTGGTGTCGCCCACGTAGTTGGATCAAAGTAGCACCATCAGCCGACTTGCGCGGTGCTGGGCGAAGTGGGTGCTTGCCCAAACACCGTCAAGGTACTGTTGCTGACAGTCACACGCGATGTTCTTGCCGTCTGCAAGGTGCTCGGCCGGGGCTGCTGTTGTACTGCGGCGCAGTACACGGTCGCGGATACCCGTGAGTTTGAGCTCACGTCAACCAACTGTGTAACTGCATACGATGTTCACTTTGCACCAAGTGTCGCAGCAAACATATTGTCGGTGAGTAAGATTACCAGTAAAGGCAACACAGTCATATTTAGTGAAGGTAATGGTCAAATTATAAATTCTGAAGGTGAACTAATTGCATCTGCAACACAGGTGAATGGCATATATTTGTTAGGCACACCACAGACAGAAATGGTGCGTTGGATATGTGTTGCACAAAATGATCCAGAACTTTCGCACATAAGACTATGCCACCTTAATCGAAGAAGCATGCATTTGCTGAAAGGTATAGCTACAGGTGTTGAGCATTTAATCACAAGTGATAAACCGTGTGAAGTGTGTGCTGTAGGCAAACATGTTCATTCCCCTTTTAAGTGCAGCAAATTCAGACAGATTTATGCGGGCCTATGGAGAATGTGTCCATAAGAGGAAACAGATATTTTATTGTGCTCATTGATGACTGTTCACGGTTCACATTTGTTTTTTTCCTGAAAACCAAAGGTGAAGCTTGTGAAGTCTTCAAAAATGTTTGTGCATTGGCTGAAAACTAGACTGGAAGGAAGATTAAAACATTGAGATCTGAAAATGGGTTGGAATTTGTTAACCATGAGTGTGACAGTATCCTTAAGCTTAAGGGTATTGTGCACCAGCGCACTGTCGGATACACCCGACAGCAGAATGGCGTAAGTGAACGTGCAAATAGGAAGATTGTTGACAAAGCAAGAAGCTTGCTACAAGGTGCCGGTTTGTCAAAAGCTTATTTGGCAGAGGCAGTCGCCACCGCAGTGCACCTTAATAATAGGTGACCAACAAAAGCCCTTGAAAAAACGCCATACCAGGCTTGGCATTTAAGGAAACCTAACCTTAAAAACCTCAGAATTTTTGGATGTGAGGTTATGGTTCAAGTGCCAAAGCAGAAACAGAAGAAGTGGGACCCTTGCTAAGAAAAACTTATATTTGTTGGTTACTGCGAAAACACAAAGAGCTACTGTCTCATTAACCCTCTTACCAAGAAAGTGCTAATTAGCAGAGATGTTGTGTTTTTGGAACACAAGATGCTTTTAAGTAGCTCTCCCATTGAAGCAGCCAATAAAAGTTCATCCCCACCTGAGAAAGATAGTGACTGTTTTGATTTAGAAGACATTGGAGGGGAAGAGGTATAGATCCAATGTGAAGCTTCTCTTAATAGTCCAACAAGCGGCAACTCGGAGGACAGTGAAGGAAACAAAGAATTCAGAGATTTCTAAGCAGAAGAAAAGAATCTGGCAGAGAGTGTTGAAGGAATAAGGAGATCAAGCCGACCATGCAAACCAAGAAATGATCCTGATTATGTTTCGTATCTTGCTGCTGAAGAAAATGAGCCTCTTACTGCAGAGGAAGCAATGAGCAGTCCTCACGCTCTGAAATGGAAAGAAGCCATGTCTGAAAAATTATCTTAGTTTGTAAAAAATGTAGCATATGAATAGGTTGACTTACCACAAGGCAAAACAACACTCTAGACAAAGTGGGTGCACAAGTTAAAAAAAACTCTGATGCTAAAAACCCAATATACAATGCCAGACTAGTGTTTAAAGGATGTAGACATAAAGCTGGTATTGATTACGAAGAGACCTTCTCTCTAGTCATAAGATACACATCACTAAGGTATCTTTTTGCGTTCACCGTCAAGGAATATTTGAAGATGACTCAAATGGATGTAAAAACAGCGTATCTTCACGGCTATCTGGATGAGGAGATTTATATACAGCCGCCAGAAGAAATCAATGACAATCCATCAGGGAAGGTTTGGCGCCTTAAGATGGCGATATACAGATTAAAGCAGAGTGGTAAGTGTTGGAACAGATATGTCTTCATCAAATCCTGACTGTTATGGATTTGGAACACTCAAAAGCAGATCCCTGTATCTACTACAGGAGAAACGGAAAAGAAACTGCCATCGTGGCAATACATGTGAACGATGTTGTCATTTTAACCAACAGTGAACATGTCAAAAAAAAGGTTTGTGATACTTAAGAGTCTCAGTCTTACATGAAATAGGTAGGTGAAGTGAAGAATTGTATAGTAATGAAAATCACCAGATATTCTAAAAGAGGAATGCTTTGGTTCGACCAAACAGACTACATAGACCGGGTGCTGAACAAGTTTGGAATGGCAGGCTGCAAACTAGTGTCGACGCCAATGGAAACGAGTTTCAAGCGTAACGCCCAAGTAACAGTGTGAGCAGTGTGGTGAAACTGTGCTATACAAGCACAGGCATGACATTGAGTATGCTGTTAATTGCTTCAGCAACAACCCTAAAATGGCCCACTGGGTTGCTGTGCAGTGAGTGTTTAGGTATCTGAAGGGCACTAAGAATCTTAATTTGGAATTTGACAGAAGCTGTGACCTCGGAATTGAAATTTTCAATGATGCAGATTGGGGAAATGAGATCAATAACGGGCACTCTGTTACAGGCAGCAGCTCCAAATTCATAGAGGTGCTATTTCTTGGTACAGTAAAAAATAGAAGACCGTCGCCTTGAGCAGTGTGGAAGCAGAGTATGTGGCGCTCAGCTTCACAGTCCAGGAAGCTGTATGGTTGAAGACTTTGTCTAGTGAACTGCAACCAAGTGTTCAAAAGCCATTCACTATATACTGTGATAATAAAGCGGCCATGCATATTGCAAAAAAATAACTTAACAAGCCAGAAATTTAAACATATTGACGGTAGGTATCACTTTATCAGAAAACATGTACAGGACAAAGTAGTTTCTCTTGAGTGTTCCCAGTGAAGAAATGCTTTTGGACATATTGACCAAACCACTAACTAAAGAGAAGCACCATTATTTTGTCAAAATGCTAGGACTTAAGTAATGGGTTTTTTATTAGAACAAGAAAACTCAAATGTTTTGTGAAGATGATCCTGATTTTTGTGTGTAGGCTTAATAGTTGTTTATGTCTCATGTTTTTTGAAATTGGTTATAAAAATAATAATGGCGTGTGGGGAGTGCACCCAGGGCAAGGCAACACCCTCCAAGTGACGGTCTTTCCAGCTGGGACCCGTAGGTGACCATCATCCCTGGGCAGGACAGAAATGAGACCCTAGAATGGAGCGGCACTGGAATGCAAGGGCGGGGGAAACGGGAGTACCACGAGAAAACCCGCCGGCAAGCGGCATNCTAGAATGGAGCGGCACTGGAATGCAAGGGCGGGGGAAACGGGAGTACCACGAGAAAACCCGCCGGCAAGCGGCATTGTCCAGCACGATTCCCACATGCGAAAATCCGGGAGTGAACCCGCTGGGGTTCGAACCCGGATCGCCGTGGTGGAANTGTCCAGCACGATTCCCACATGCGAAAATCCGGGAGTGAACCCGCTGGGGTTCGAACCCGGATCGCCGTGGTGGAAGGCGAGCGCCCTGGCCACTACGCCACCGCTGCCCCGAAATTGGTTATGTGATGAAGTGTATGCTCATGTTGAGTTGCGTAGTGATAATTCAATGGGAAGTGTTGGAGAGTGGGTTATCACTAAGATAAGTGTGGCAACACTGTGGCACATGATGATGTTACCATTAGTTCAGTTCACGTGCAGTGTCCAAAGCATGCTCGTACTGTGTACTACGAGTAATGTGAAGTATTAACCCAAATGTATTTAATTTAACTGTGTCGTCATGATCATCATCATCATTTGATTCTGATAAATCATTGGTTGCCATTTTACACATCCTCAGATTACAGACGTCTCATAGGTTGCACTTAACAGCGATCAATATTAAATCCCAGTGTCCAACTTGGTCCTACGTTAGCAAAGAATTAACTCGTGTACAGAAAAATGAATGTCTCCCCGTATTGTTACCTCCATTGTGGTTTATTCTTGACTGATTTAATGAAGCTCTTCAAATAATCTGTTTTCTTCAATTTGAATTCTTTAGAATATCAACTGCAGCAGTATATTTACTGAGCCACAGTGGGAAATACACCAGCAATATTTACTGCCCAATGTGTTTCACATTATTTTCATTGAACAGGTGTGCGAGTGGTTTCTATGGCAACCCACTGCTACTAGGGTCCACTTGCCGGCCGTGCGACTGCAGTGGTGGCCCGTGTGATAACGTGACCGGCCAGTGCCTTGAGTGCCATGGGAACACTGAGGGTTGGAATTGTGAACGCTGTCGAGCTGGCCACTACGGGGATCCCCTTCTTGCAGACTGCAAACGTAAGTTACAATTTAATGTTTCAAAAATTATTTCCAGCTTGAAAAAGTCAGGTACCTCATATTGATGTAAGTTATAATGGATAAAAGAACAGAAGTCCAAGTACCTACACCAAGTGTCAACACACACACAAAGAACAACAACACATTTGTCACGTGTTTGCAACGTTTNAAGTCCAAGTACCTACACCAAGTGTCAACACACACACAAAGAACAACAACACATTTGTCACGTGTTTGCAACGTTTTGCTGGCTAGGTCAGCCCTAGCCAGCAAAACGTTGCGACCACGCAACTGCGTGTAAAATGTGTTGTCCTTCTTTCTGTGTGTGCATGTTGACAAATACTACACTGAGTACTTGTGCTTCTGTCCTTTTANAAGTCCAAGTACCTACACCAAGTGTCAACACACACACAAAGAACAACAACACATTTGTCACGTGTTTGCAACGTTTCGCTGGCTAGGTCAGCCCTAGCCAGCGAAACGTTGCGACCACGCAACTGCGTGAAAAATGTGTTGTCCTTCTTTCTGTGTGTGCATGTTGACAAATACTACACTGAGTACTTGTGCTTCTGTCCTTTTATAAATTATTGGTAGCCTAGCAGCCAACTTGCCACCTTTACTACTCTGATGCAAGTTATACATCAACTAAGGTTACATTACATCACATACCAGCTTGTGGGGTTATCTCATCTCCAGTTACGGTCTGCTCCTGAGAATCTCTGTTAGTTTGTGGGTAATTTTACTTTGCTGAATCAGTAATAGACTGTATGCTAATCTGTCCAACTAGTAAGGACTATGAAGAGTGATGGAAGGGACTTGGGTTAAATGTAACTGGGAAGTTTCAGCTTCTGCTCTGGTAGTGTTTTTGTCTGCACAGTTGGNGTGATGGAAGGGACTTGGGTTAAATGTAACTGGGAAGTTTCAGCTTCTGCTCTGGTAGTGTTTTTGTCTGCACAGTTGGGATATGCTGAGGGTGTCTTGGGTATCTTGAGACCTGAGAAGTAGTGATTCTTGATAGTGGGTTGAAGGATGGTGGCCTTTATCTTCTCACGTTGAGCCANGTCTTGAGACCTGAGAAGTAGTGATTCTTGATAGTGGGTTGAAGGATGGTGGCCTTTATCTTCTCACGTTGAGCCATATGTTCTCTGGCTGCTTAATTCCTCAGACATATTGGTGGGAAGATACTGAAGTTGTGTCGGGATTGGGATTTGCCTGAGTCACAGTTCTAGTAACGTGCAGAATGACTGAGACCCAGACTCTCTGAGGTCTTCATATACACTTGTTAATTCAGTGGGAACATCACGCCTCATTGGGTCTGTCTATTCAGCTAGTGTGAGACAGGTGATGCCCCAACGTTCGTACTGAATGTGGCTGTAGGGTGTGCCAGCAGTCACACCAATTATTATGGGCAAAATTCAGTATTTTTACAAGAATCATGGATAGGTGTAATGTGATGTTTGGCCTGGGGTCAGTCAAGGAAACTCTACGTTCCTGAGTTTGATGGGTCCTGACCCAGACTAAAGCTGGGCTGAATGCCTCCTTTGTCCACAAGGGGTCCTCCCTGGACTACACAGCTATGGGCACATGCCAGAAATATAACAAATTAAATGCCTACTCAGGTAACCCGTGGATTGACCACTATGCAGAAACTGTCCCAGATGCTATATGACTCTGTGTGCTTTAGATAGGGACTAACCTGTCAGCTGACCCGCCGATTCCTGTGGCTCGGAGAGCCCTGGATGGCAAAGCATTGTTGACACAATCTGCCATACAAATCCAGTAACCAAGTACCTACATTATTAGTAGCCTCCTTTCAGCTCGCAATACACCATTGCAATCTGTGAATATTTTACAATTAAAATGAAATATAGGAAGTTTTTAAAATACAGATTTTTTTTATTAATTCAATACATCTTCCCTGGGAACCACCTCTGTAGTTTCTGCCATTACTGTCGTCACTCCTACGTGCTCCCAGAAAACTAACACGTGGATCTTCATTGTTGTGGGGATTATTTTGTTATTGTTGTCCCTGGCAGTTTAGATACAGATTACTGCTTCTCTGTGGGTTAGAAGGCCTTTCAGTTTCCTTGTTCTGGGTTCTCATTTGTTTTTCTAGGTTGTCAAAATGAATTAACTGGTAATTTAGAGAAGTTATTGAGGAGGTCGCCCACTGTCTTTGGTAGTTCATGGATAACTGCCCCAGTATCATGCCAATGAATTCACCATCAGACATGGATGGTTATAAATATATATATATATATATATATATATATATATATATATATATCTTCTCTCTCTCTCTCTCTCTCTCTCTCTATCTATCTCTCTCTCTCTCTCTCTTTTTTTAAATAGGCTTCCCATTCCTTCCATGTTGGGCAGTGGAGAAATGGCTTTGGTTTATTTCTTTTGGACATAATTTTGTATATATTAATTTAGCTTGGGTAGTTATTTATCAATGTGTGTACAATTTAATCATATTCAAATGCCTTGAGATAAATTCCATGTAGCCTGTAAATATTTGACAAAACAAAATGGTACATCTTTTTTAATAGTTTGTGAACTAATGAGTTAAAGTTGCTTTCAGATGATATTTCTTTTATTCCCTAAAACATTTTTTTATTCTTTTGAATATTATACTGTGCAGTTGTTATCTCTTATCATGTACAGAGATGAAATGAATTTGGATTATCAAGGAAAGGCTATTTTTAGCCAAACAAGTTACACCTGAGCTACTCTCATGAAGAAGATTATCCAACTGATATTGTACCACATGAGTTATCAGCATTAGTCAACAGACATAACTTTAGAGCAGAATTTAAGTTTGAAGTGTGTACACAAAATCACATGGGTATGGTGACTGGGATAGATCAGGTAACTCAACTTCTTACCCCAGGAGAATGTAATGAAGCAGTTTTTATTTTCACAGCTTGCCAGTGCAGCATGGATGGATCCAAATACCCACATACTTGTGATGCACAAAGTGGCCAGTGCACATGTTTGGAGAAATTCATTGGCAGGATTTGTGGTCACTGCAAAGTAAGTTGTGCATATTACCCTAAGGATTTTGAATACTGTAGTCTATACCTACTTTTATTTCATGTCATTGCTAGCACAGAATATTTGCTACTATACATAAAGTCATAGAAGTCTAGATGATGTGTGTAAATTAAGTGATGTGGTTCCTAATGAGAAAGTAAGTTGAAAATGTATTCTACTTTACCCCTAAAGTGATAATTGTGGGAGTTAAGCACCATGAAAATCAGCTCTCCAATTACATTTCTTAAAAAAATATCAGATACTGCTTAAGATTAAGCAGCATATCTCTGAACAATGCTTATAAATTACATATACAGTAGAATCCTGATAATTCGTATTGTCAAGGGACTAAATGTTAAATATGAATTATCAAGATATTCAAATTAGCGGATTACCAATAATCGGGAGAAAAAAAGAAAAAAATACATAATAACAAGATTAATGTAAATTTGCATTAATATGTAATGATAAGTGCATGGCTACATAATATGTATACATATGTACTGTATATATAAATCAATAATTACATCAATAAAAAACACATTAAAAATTTACGTTTAAAAAAAATCTGTAATATTTTCTTGGTGGAAGCCTTGCAGATGGGCATTGTCGATGGCTTTGCCAAGCATGTTCACAGCAGAAAATACTTCATCGTCAACATCTGATTTCGCTAAGAAATGGCGCACATTGTTGATGTATTGTTTAGCCACTTTAGGTTTAATTGTCAGGACATCATCTTCGTCGTCACTTTCACCATCAATGTCCTGAGATGGAGCCCAAATTTTGTCATCAGTTAAAATCCCTGCTACCGCTAGGCCATCGTCAAAATGGACGAAATCTTTAAACGTTATATAATTTTCTTCATTTTGAGGAAGACGATTCCAATTCACAGGGCATTCTAAGTCTTGTTCAGTAACTGCTGATGAATGTTCCACCTTCGTGAATCCACAAGCACGAAAACCGTTTTTTATTGTGCTTCCGCTAACACTTTGCCACGCCTTGTGAGCAATGTTCATGGCTGAAAATAAGGCGATTTTATGATCCTTCCCATCCTTGATGCTGTCAAGGAGTTGCATCACTACTTCCTTGCAATAAAAGGTTTTGAACATTTTAATTATGCCCTGGTTAAGAGGCTGCAGCTTAGAAGAAGTGTTGGCAGGCAAAAACACAACATTAACATTACTGAGCGGTGGGGTATTGTTGTGGGCGGTACAATTATCCATGAAAAGTAGAATTTTTCGCTGGCTTTTCTCCATATCAGCATTCACTGATCGTATCCATTCCTTGAATAATTCGCCCGTCATCCACGCTTTTTTGTTTGCACGATAGGTCATCGGAAAAGTTTTTATGTTTGTAAAACATCTTAGTTTGGCTGATTTGCGTATCATGAGCGGTCTTAATTTCTCAGATCCATCCATGTTGGCGGCCAACAATATGGTTACACGTTCTTTACTATTTTTTCCGCCATGACACTTTTCTTCCTTAAAACACATTGATCGGTCGGGGAGACACTTATAAAATAACCCCGTCTCATCTGCATTAAAAATGTTGTTGGGCTCATAAGAATCGATTATTTCTCCCAATTCGTCTTTCCAGTCAGAACAAACGTTGGCCGATACACTCGCACTTTCCCCACTAAGTTTCTTCAATTTTATGCTGTGCCTTTTTTTAAACCTATCAAACCAACCATCACTCGCACAAAAGTCTTTAATTCCTTTTTTTTTTTTTTTGCGAAAAGTTTTACTTTTCCCTTAAAACGTTTCCTCCAACTGGTACATTCAAATTCCATGCTTGCGCAAACCACTTTTTTAAATTCTCTTCTAGTTGTGGATACTCACCAGTCTTAAAGCACTTTACTTTGCTGTCCGATGTTTGGGAGGCGATCTTGTCCATGTTCTTCAGAATTTATCTTATTGTGGAAGGAGGAACGTTATAACGTTTGGACACTTCAATTTGTTTATCACCACTGGCCACGGCGTTAATGATTTGTTTTTTTTCTCTAATGGAAAGACACTTATTAGCTCTTTTCAGAGGCATGGCTAAGACCGAACTGACTAACTTTTCCCTCGCTCTGCTCCTTCCTACCCTCTCATAACCGTAGACCGGACAGCAAGGCGCCACTTAGTTCTGAGAATCACAGACACATCGCCTCACAGCCTACTCTGCGTCATTACCTGCCCTTCAAACCCTCCTCTGTCCCTCAGTACCCTTCCCTCAGTACCCTTCCGATCTTTTTTACCCTGCCCGAATTGCATAAATCTAGAGCTGGTGTACAGTCTACGGTTAAAAACATGACAAGTTAACGAGATTTTTAAGTTGTAAATAAGAATTATGACACGTTCTATTTCAGCTCGAGCACCAAAATAAATACGTATTATCGAGGGGACCGGAGTGCATTGTTTTTTTACAAATTAAAGGGATTTTCCCAAGGGACCGGAAAATTTGCATGAATTAGTGGGATATATGAATAATTGGGATGCGAAATATTGGGATTTCACTGTATCTTATTCCTGTGGGAATTTGGTAGATAATATCATTCCCCCACCCCCTTCAATGCTTAACTGGGTGTTGACACCCTCTTTTGGCTGTTAGTTTCGTGACACTGTGCTGTAAACTATATTTTACTATGATAAGTCAATCAGAATTTTAAAAGTCTTGTTGGTACTCACTCAAGTTTGTCATTTTCAAGAAAACCCCATGTTTTAGTTGAAAGTTGTTTACGTACTAATTCCTGATTGGTAAGCAATTAGTTTTACTGTTTTGCATGATCATGTAACTGGATGTGGGCTATGCCTTAAACTGGTTATTCAGTTATTTCATTTGGAAGGAAGGGATATGTTCCTGAATGTGGGGCTGGTGAGTATTTGCTTACAAAGTGCACCAATGTTATCCAAAGTAAGCAACGGAGGATACAGTTTTATAAACAATTGCATATAATTTTGATGCTTGACGCATATTTTGACTATTTAATTTTTTTGCTGACTATGTATCATCACGTGTGCGCCATGTGCCCCAGACGAGACATGAACCCAGACCGGCCGTTCCAAGGTCAGCTGACCGTCTCCTTGGCAAATGTAAGAGACAGAGAGATCTGAATCAGGCATTGAAGTAATAGTCTTGCCAGTCGCCTTCGCCCAGTAAATCCTGTTAGAAGGAACACCAGCCGGCAATGCAAGTGAGTTGCCCCTAAGCGGACGGGGGATAACACCCACACACAAGGAAAACTACCCCAGCCTCTTGCCATTCCTGTGACAGTGCAGCAAGGTTACGCTACCCACGAAGAGCGGGAGGCAGCGACGACCGAAGCTATGCGAATGATGACGAGACTCGAGGTGCACGCCGGCCACAAGTGTATAAGGCAACACACTCCTAGAAATGCTAGTTAATTCTCAGCAGCTCGCTTCAGCACAAGCTATGTTGAAACTCTCTGCGTACTGTCCTCCTCACGAGGAAGCCCCACGTGATCACCAGTAACCAACACCTGACGTCTTCAAGCACCAGTGCAGCCCTGAAGAGTCGACATTTTCCCCTTTTGACAATACAGTTAACACCAGTTATATCCCAGTCCCTTCAGGACTAACCATGCCTCAGTTAGGGTTCAGTTGTTATCATAGCTACATAATTGTTGCTCTTGCTGTCCCTACAGATTCCTTCACTTGTCACCTTAACTTCACTTTCGCAGGTTACCTAGGGAATTGGTAAGACACAGGAGATAGAGGGGTCAAAAAACTGATGGCAGGGGGTAATGTTTTAATCAGGAGGTAGGTCCTTCCTTGCCAGGCCTGGCACTCCCTCTGGTGTGTTTATACGCGTTAGAGGCAGTGGGTTAGCTGACAAGGGGAATCTAGCCTTTTTGTCGTGTGTCTTGCTAGTGGTTGTGGCTCGACCGTACCTTTACATGCCTGGTCCACAGTATGGATGGCCGTCTAATGGGTGTGTTTGCTGGCGTACGTCCAGTCCTTTAGGGGATGGGCCGCAGTCTTACACTAAGATCTGCAAATAAGTTTTAATTCTGCATGGTGTCGCTTACAGGGATGACTAAGTACAATTCACACAAGAAAGAGCAGACGGCGGTTAAACTGGATACAGGTTTTATTCTCTCTAGAATAAGACACGGTGACCCGTACTCTGTTACTGGAAAGAAGACTCTGATAAACTCATTAAAAGGAAGCAAAGACATGTGAAGGTGTGTGTCGGCTTAAAGAGCCTGGCCTGAAGGGCGAAAATAAAAGAGCACAGAGCAACAACTAGGTAGCCGTGATAACAACTAAACCCTAACTGAAGCTAAGTGGGTGTCCTGAGGGGACTTGAGGGGGGTTATGGGGTGTGAGTGTTGACGGAAATGTCAAGTGTTAAGGGGGGAAACGACGACTCTTCTGGGGTGGCAGCAGGTACTGAAGAAGTCCGGTGTTGTTAGATGAAGATCAACTATTGGTCTCTCGTGAGGAGAGCGGAAGAGAGTAGACTGAGCAGAGAGCCCTGGCACGACTTGTGCAAGGGCAAGCTGCTGGAGTCCAACTGCCGTTGTGCGGTGGTGCAGGGGGGTGGCTGCCGGTAACTCCTCCCTCTGTAGGTGGAGCTGTACTGTGATGCCATCTCTCGGGGTGGTAGGGAAGCAGGCGTCCCCGGCTATTCTGTGTTATGTTGACTGTGCGAGCTCAGGCGCAGTTGCACTGGCATGGGGACTAGTATTTTCCCATTTCACGGGGTTTTATTTAAGGCGGGGGTAATTTAATATATTCTTCTTCCAGGTGCATTACGGTCTCCAGGTATTCATCTTATTATATAAGATGTAATGTTGGTTTGGGTAACTTCAGTTCAGGGTTGCATGACTTGTAGGCATGAGGCGTGCACTTAATGATGCGTAGTTGCAGAAAAAAAAGGAGTAGTCTATATACATGTTACGCATCACTTTCTACAGTAAATTGTGCTTAGCATCCATCTTGGTGTCAGCCCGAAGGAAGCGGCAGGGAACCGCGGCTTTAAAACAGATTTCCGACACTAGTGTAGGAATGCGGGCCATCCCCTAAAAATAGCAGCACGTACCGTCACCAAAACACCACACATTAATAGAATAGGCCACCAATAAATACTGTGGACAGGGTACGCAAAGGTTCCTGGTGCACACGTACGGTAGAGTACCCTATTAGCAAGACTACACAACAAAGTTATTAGGCCACCTGAGTCAGTTAACCCACTCCATTCACTGCGTATTGACCCACCGGAAGGAGTGACCTAACTTCTTCTGGGTACACTGTACTAGGGATGTGTTGCCTGCCGCCTCATTGCGAGAGTGAACAGTAGAACCTTCCTGTGCATGTTGTTCACTCGCAGAAGTGATAGTAAGTGGCGCTACAAAAGGACAGCTGCTGTTCCTGCGTAGAGCTAGTCTCTGAGTAACCCAGCTTCAACAGCTTAACCCCCCGGAAACGAGCTCAAGCTGCCCATCAACTGCTGATGCCTCGCCTCTCAGTTTTCCCCGCTAACCTCTTTGGTCCCCTAACTAAAATCCCCGGAGCTGCTCATCCCATTGTTGCCTACCTGCCCCTGGTATTGGTGATCTACCCAGTTTCGGTAGCCAGCACCTACTCCCAGACTCCGGACGCCCACCAGTACCTGCCCACATATCCAGGACCAGCTTCCAGCAAGGTCCGTCACCTGGACACCATTGCAGACTACAGCCCCAGCATGTGGACCGGCCCCAGCAACACAGGTAATGAGCACACGCCAACCACGGGTGAGGCTTGAGAAAGGTAAGCCAGGATGGGATTGGTGAACATGTTCCAGTACACCAAGACAACCTGACATGTATTCTGAACCCCGAGCCACGGTTCCTGGTTGTTTGCCTTTGAATGAATATAAAAGTAATAATGTAGGGTATTTTGGCCAAGCGGCCATACTGTGTTGAAATTAGGCACATCAATGAGCGCAGTAGCAAGTATGGTTGGCACATTCTGAGCCGCTGCTGACCGAGCATTGTGGTCACCTCTGAAGGCCATGTTCGGGACACTGATACATGGTATTAAGCTCAATCTGCGATTGTGGTGTCTCACAGAAGCACAAACTTTCTGGAGAGTGGAGCCAAGCAGAGTACCACATAATACTAAAACACTTGTTGAGCACAAATGAATATAGGCTGTTCATTATAACGTTAGCACTTTTGAGGTCCTAGTTACTTTTTCCTTTCAGCCATATTTTATCTTTTAACCACTTATTTAAATATGTATTGCTATCCAAGTAATAAACACAGTATGTATATTCCACCAAACTTGAAAGTTAACGTCTAAGGCTAAAATAAAATATAGTTATTGACTATTATTCCAAATGAGAGTACTTTCAGAAGTGCTCACTTTACCGTGAATAGCCTATACAAACCATTATGTGCCACCATGATAGTTTGTACTGGTTCATCTGAAACATTGGCTCTAGTATGATCAAAAACAAATGAAATCACATAAGTAAACAGTATTTTACATGACATCTTGAACATCCTGCGTAAATTATTATTTTCAAGTTCACTTGAAATATACAGTGATAAACAAAGGTCTGATAGCCCACTCTGATGCTAAACCACAGTAAGTGGACGAATCTTGCTAACAGCTCGTACAAATTCCTCCTATGGCGTTCTCAGGGTAACCACATGAACTACACCATTTTAGCCTAGGTTAACTACTGACATTCTGGCAGTCTTCCTCTTCAATGGTGGCAACATGGAGTCTTTATGCACCACTAATTGGTTGATGGAAGTGTCAGCAACTAGTTGTGTCTATTTTTCCCTCTCACACTTCATTTCTGTCATATTTGGTGGAGAAACTATGTAATAATTTGCCAACTGTCAAGACAGTTCAAGGGGACTGATTATGATCAGGTAAAGCTACCAGCAGTGGCTCACCCACAAAGAAGTGCCTGATGTAGGGACATCATACTCTCGAGGATCTGTTGAGAGGGCACAATGCCAAGACCTGCGCAACCAGAGTTCTTCAGGGGCCAGAAACTGAGTTCTTAAAACTCTACGCAGCTGCTGCTTAGCATTCTTGATTGCTGCTTCCCACAGACCTCCAATGTTTGAACTTACTGGAGTGTTGAAGTGCGATTTTGACCCTCCCGAGATCACCTTAGCTACAATTTCTTGCGCATTATTACTTGAAAATAATGTTGCATATACCTTCGTGAATTGTTTATGTGCTCTTACAAAGTTGGTGCCACTATCAGAGATGCACTTGTGCCGCTTACAGACATTGAAGGTTGTGAGCAACTGGTCTGGCTTTAAAGCACCATATGCACTTGTGGATCACTTTTCGCACCGCAGGGCATACAGAAATGATCTAGTAGTCTCTACAGACGATATACAAGGCTGTGGATCATCCCAGGTATAAATAGTTAGCATAACAATGGGCAGTAATGAGTTTGGACAATTGACTTTGTTTTGGCAGCAGGATGTGGTGTTTTGCAGTATTTTGGTAGTGATGAATCATGCAGCCGTCCACCCACCCTGATAACTCTCCATTTCAGTCAAGAAATGTCATGGGTGACTATGTAACCTTGGGACACCTACTTCCTGTTTGAAGTGCAGACAATTCTTCCCTGAAGCTAAAAAACTGTCTGCGGAACTTTACCTTTGTACATGATTGCCCAATGTCACTGTAGCAATACTCAACTCCTCTGTTGTCAGGAAGTTATTGTTTACATTTCTAGTTTTCTTAAATGCTGCTTTTGCACACAACATCCATGCTGCAAGGAATGTCAGTTTATCCAGCAAAGATGATCTGTGGATTAAGCCTAAAGGATCTTCAGGGCTGCTAGACTCAGCCTGGTTTGCCACCAAGACAACTAAGGTAGGTGGCTTCAATTCTGGCAGACACTCTTGGGTATGACGACCTGTATCTGGTCAGTGTTTCTGTAAGTGCTTCAGCCACGGTGGGCCTGTAGACCACTAAGAATGCCTGAGGAGCTGCTCATGAAGAGCACAGCTTGATGCCACATCTGCTGGATTCCATGTAGACACCGTGTAGACAAAGAAGTAGAGGTCTGGATTCCAGCGCAACCTCCCCAACACCGTGACAGATTCACTGCAGTCCAGGGAGCCGCTATGGCTGAGCAGTTAGCCTGCTCGCCTCCCACCAAGGCAAAACCAGGTTCAATCCCCAGCCAAGTCACTCCCAGATTTTCGCATGTGGGAATTGTGCTGTATAATGCTGCTGGCTGGCGGGTTTTCTCGGGATCTCCTGTTTCCCCCACTCTTTCATTCCGACGCTGCTTCATACTCACCTCAATCACCCTCATTGGCTCTCAAGACCTCACAGTTCAGAACCACCCAAATCTCTTCACTCACTCTTCAATCTCTGCAGTCTNGCCCTCATTGGCTCTCAAGACCTCACAGTTCAGAACCACCCAAATCTCTTCACTCACTCTTCAATCTCTGCAGTCTAGGGTTCTAGATTTGGATGATACATTTTTCCATAAACTCCTGACGATTGGAACATCATTTATATAGTCAGAATCCTCCAGCATCCACTAATCTAATGGGCAGATGTTTTATCTCCCAATTTTTAGCGATGGTAGACTACAAAGTTATCCTGCAGTAAAATATGCGCTGCTAAGGGTTACTTGACTCCTTCATTGTTACCAACTGCTAAATTGTATGCAGTGCTTGGTAGGGTGGGGATGCTAATACATGTCACTGTATTTAGTTAGTTAGCGTTGGTACTTCCATTTTTGTGGATCAATACCAATCTGCCTGTACAGCTTACACATGTCAACTGTAAGTGCCACATTTGAAGTTATAAAGTTCAGTACAATATCGCAGAGATCCTTCTGGAGGTTCAGACTGGACAAGAGCATGTCATTAAGGGTGAATAATTGACAGCTGGTGCCGAGGAATCCAACACAACTCTTAACTTTTGAGAACGCACTGTCTTCTTTCACACCTATTTTATGGGGAATGATGTAAGCAGGTTGTTCATGTGTTAATGATGTTAGCTCCAACTCACAGTCTTCATCAGATCTCAGGATACCTGCATGTCATATGCTCCAGTTGTTCGTATTCTTCTTTGAAATGTTTATGTTCAGAATGCAAACCTGATGATCTTCCTAATTTCCGCTCCTGACCATGAAATCGTCTGAGAGCCATTCCATATGACTTTCCTAAGGAAGTGTTACATTCATCACTTTCAAATGGAAGATGTAATACATACCTCCCTGCATCATCCCAAGCATGCGTACTAGGCCTAGTGATACCCAGGTATTCGGGTACCCGAGCACTACCCGCTGTCTTCAGGTAATACCCAGGTACCTGAGTGCAAGTGGGTACTCGCTCACATAGAGCTTATTACCCGGGTACCCATTCCTTGCAATTGTGTAATATGTATTGTGTGATCGAATAGCACAAATACATACAAGTTACTCCGAAAGTACATTCTACCTGAACAGTTATATTGTAAACACAAATAGGTTGCACCGTATGTAATGGCTATGATGGTATATAATGTAAATTGCACATGAATACAAATTTAAAAGTATTTGTTTATATCTATTTCCTACATACATATTTGCAAATCTGAACAGGTGAGATTTTCCGTATGGGAAACAGGCATGTACCCATAAATGAGTTTAAATAAATACTTATATTTTGCTCAGGTGTTATTATGGAACTTCAATGAAACTTACACATACACCGTAAGGCCCGTTTTTAATAAAAATAAAGCATAATTGACGAATAACCATTAAAACCAATGGAGGAGTCTGTTGAAAAGTGTCATTGACGTTTCGTCGACTATCTCTAAACAAACAAACCAAATATATGTTACACATTTGTTTTAACAACAATAACAAAGGAAGGAAATTAATGAGATCTCCAATTTAGGGGTTTAGGAAAGCTCAGTTAGTTTCTAAAAATACAAGTAAATTAACGTTCTCTGGACACAGTGAACTACGTTTAGAAGTAACTGCATTGTCTGCAGTCAAAAATGTTCTCTCTGAACTAGCAGAAGATGCTGGACATCCCAAATATAGTTGGGTTAAAAGAGTTAACACGGAGTAGATCTTTTCGCACACTTTCCACCCTTCACAAGGGTCTACATGGTGTCCCAACTGAGGTTCACTGAGCTAGTGATCAAACTGGGAAGTGCCATCCGATCTCTGTTAGGGTGTAGCAAATAATAAGGTCTAAAGTCATCTGATGGTCACTAAGCTGGTCTTTCATTGTATGTGTGGAAAACCAGTTGAAAACTGGCTAACATATTGTCGGGTCACAACTGCTGTGGTACCCTGCTGTGGAAACACTAACTCGGGCGTATTTACGTCCATTCGAAACTGAGAAGAGAGGGACATAGATATAGAGGTTTTGAAGGTTGCTGTCGTGTCACTGTCCTTTACAATCAGACAGATGTGGTTGTCAAGAAGGCCTCTAATCACTGGATGGACAGCCGACGTTACCCTACTTTCACTGGTAAGAACATTGGTTGCAGCGACCCGAGTTACAATTCATGACACTACTAAGAACGAAGAGGAAGCTGCTGGAATCTTAGTTGTAAATAACATATATTACTCAATATAAGGATAGTTTTTTAAATTATGTAGTAGATTTTAACATGAGTTCAAATGCAATGCGTAGGTAAACAATCACAGAAGACTTAACCCGCATGGATTTGTTTATACCAGGACTAGCATTGTTCACAGTGCTTTTATTTAAGACTTTTGATGTCTAAAGTGATTGTAAAAAGTTTATTACAATCTACAAATATAAAAATGAAGCTGAAATTGCTTATGACATGTTACAAATATTTTCTTGGGTAAGATGGCTTTGCTGTATCAAAGTTACATAGAAAGTTTGAAATATAAATGTACAAGTGTTTGCGAATGTTGCAGACGGACAAGAGTTGCATCCTTTCCAAGTGTGAGATGTCCTACTTGCCTGTAAAGCAGGCTGTTTTCCTATCATCCGTACATTTCTGAGAATTTTGTTGATGCTCCAGATCAGTGTAGGGACTGTCAAGAGATATTTTTCATCTTTCCAGTGCGCAAAGCCATGTTTAAGAAATAAGATGTGTCAGCAAAGACTGGACGGATTATGTCTTCTAAATATCCACCAAGGATAACTGTTGATATGAACAAATAATTGAGAGGTTTGCAAAAAAATACAATAAAAATCTTGAGTTTGTCATCTGAACCCAACCATTTTCGTAGCTTAAATACTATGTCTCCATTAACTGGTTGCTGTGGTCATTTGTATAAACGTCAGGTTGAATATGATAGTGAGAACTCCCAGAGTTGTGGTTTTGGAGGAAGGTGATTGACACTGTTCTCTAAAGGTCCAATTTCCTAATAAATCAATACACTGTAATGATTAAGAGTTCAAGAAAAATCTCTAGTTTTATTATTGCTTTAAAACAAGTTAATTGCCACACAAGTTCTCGAGACAACTCCCTCCCGTTCCTATACGTGGATTACGTATCGTTCGCGTCGTGGGGGGGGGGGATAATCTGCTTCGTACTTGCTGGGTGATTCTAGATATTCGTAGCACTCGCGGAACACTACTCAGGGTCCTTCACACACGCTGGATGACTGTACTTATCTGTCCTGTTGTGCTGGTAGTTGATCCTGCAGTTGAGATCTGGTGAACTGGAAACTGGCAGGCCGCTGCGTCCGATGTCGGCTGGCTCTGCCGGAATCGCGCCGCGTCTTCGGACTCTCGTAGGCTGCCCGTCGTTGGCGACCCGCTCCGCGCTCGTCGACGCCCGTCCGCTGACTGACTCGTTTCCTCGGACTGCTCTCGTTTTGTAGCCTCCCTCGCCATATTCAAACTGCCTCGTCTGCACGTGTTCCGGGGAGTAATAAACAAGTGTCTGGGGCTCGGGCTGCCCATCATGGACCTTCGGTTCTGGTATGGCCGTTTCATTGTCTCGTTCTGCACGTGCTTACTTGGCGGGTGGCCTTTGGATCAGTGCCCACACTGGTCCATCCCTTGTCCCCGGATATGCTGCTATTCTTCTCGTACACCCGCTAAAAGCTTTTCTTGGTTTTATTGCGGTGAAGCCCGGGGTCGTGGGACCTCGGCGTATCTTGGGGCGGCTGCCCAGTGTAGCTGTGTTCGTGCCCTGGTGGCTTCCGTTGCCTCCGGATGCCGCCTGCACGTGCAGAAAACTTGGGTGGCCCGTCTTTGCAGCTGTGAGGCGCGGGATCCTTTATTTGGACACGTTCTCCGCCCTTAATATTTATTGGTGTAGACCGTCGGCAGGCTTCGCTAGCGCGTGTGTTCTGGCGGCCAAAAATGCCTGGACGCGGGGAGCGTCAATCCCCACCGCTCTCAGGCGTCAGCACACATGCGAATCGTCTTCTGATTGTCATCTGGGCTGCTCGATGTTCTGTGCGCTCGCTTGGCACTGCTCCCGCGCTGTCGAAGTGTGGGAAGACCGCGGGGTTGGTCTTCTTACCTGCTCCGGATTCTCAGGCGGTTGAGGGGGGAGGGGGGGTTGTCTCACACTTACCCTGGTTACCTAGCTTATTTACAATCTCCCTACACATTAACATTGCACGATACCATTTACGAGACCTTATACTTAATTACACTGGTTCATTACACTTTCTGTCTGCCGTACTGCCCGGCCTGTCC